>VZTO01011781.1:67835-92952 GCA_013400615.1 Syrrhaptes paradoxus
AAATTTTTCCCCGCCCAAATGTCCAGCCTGTCTAGGTCTCGCTGGATGGAAGCACAGCCTTCTGGCGTGTCAGCCACTCCTCCCAGTTTTGTATCATCAGCAAACTTGCTGAGGGTGCACTCTACTCCCTGATCCAAGTCGTTGATGAATATATTGAACAGCACAGGTCCCAATACCGAACCCTGGGGGACTCCACTAGATACAGGCCTCCAACTCCAATCTCCTAGCAGGTCTGCTAAACATCTAGCAGCCACCAGGCATGCACTCTTTCAGAGTGCACTGGTAGTATTGCAGTTTCCTTCCTCTCAAGTATCAGCCCTTTTTCAAGATATTTGCTTTATTCCCACAGTTCTCTGTTGGATTTATGTTTTCCAGACATAGTCCTGTCTGTTAGGAGGGGGTGGGATTTTTTTTCCTTTTTTTTTTTTTTAAGTACAGAATTTAGATCAGATACACTCTCTATCCAAGCGTTTGGTATGTCATGAGACTGCCTCAGATCCACAGCCCACATGCCTGGCTCTGAGATATGTCAGATTTTCCCCAGATGTGTCCCTCTTCTGAGGACTTTGGCTGTGAGCCTGAGGTTTTTGGATATATAGTGATCCCAGGCAAACGGCAGCTGTACAGTATGTGAGCTGTTTCCCTGGCCTCCATGGATACAGCAAACCCGCTGGTGGAGTAATCTGTGCATGGTAAATCCAGTGCTGTCCAGGGAGGTCTCCTCTGCTGAGGTAGCTCTGGTGTCACTTGCAAACATCTCTAGGATTTCCTGGCATGCAGGGGGTCCTGTGTGAGTCTACGAATGTCCTACCTGAACACCAGAAGCTGGAAGTGGGGCCCCTGGGCCATGGTTGGATGTGATACCCAGTTGGTTGATCAAGCCATAATTAAACTGGAGAGGGGTGATGCACTAGATGTGACTGTGATAAGTCATTAATATATTTTGGAAGAGCTAGCTATTGAAAAGTGAATTTACTTAAGTTAAAAGTTGAGGTAAAAAAGAAAGTTTTATTTTGGAAGGGCAAGCATCACAACATTATTTGATGAGGTCAGATATATTTAAGAGCCTTAAAATGCACCTAACATGGAAGAAAGGGGGGAAAGCTATGCTTGTTTAAATCAGAGATGTAAAAATTATCTAGAAGTTACATCCCAAACAGGCAAAAATCACAGGGAGGGTTTCTAGGCCCAGTTAGATCAATAATCACCTCAATATTAGTTAGTGATTCTGGGAAGAGAGCCTTTAAAGAGTAGAAAGAAAGTTATAGGATATTGTATCTTAGATATGAAATAATGAGAATTTGCAAAATAAATTAAAACAACAGAGGAAAAACATCTTGATGTATCTGTATATCAAAGAATAAGGAAAGGAATATCAGAAATGTTGCGGCATGTGGATGTAACGGAGATTAGATAGTCTTAAATTATATCCCCAGAATTAATTACTTCATTTACAGCAGTATTGAACAAAAGGGTAAAAGAGGATGGATAATGGGAATGAGGATAGGGAAAATACCACATTTAAAGCCAATAATTTAATATGCTTCTGTCATGGGAAATGATTAGTCTTTATCCCAGAATTCTGAAAGGACATCTAAAATTACACATCCATAAGTAAGTATTTTAAATAGATCTGTCAAGTTGGGCATGGAACCATGTAACTAGAGAATAGGAAATAAAATATTTTTTATTTGAGAACAGAAGACAAAGTAATCTTACATAACTGCTTGTTTGACCTCAGTAACATTCAGGGCTTCAGACAAAATTCTGAAGGAGAATGTAATTATAGACAAGAGAGGTAAATGAAACCTTCAATATAGTCAAAAGAGGTTTTACCATAAGTAATTCACACTAGACTAAATTGGTTGTTCTTTGATGAAATAATTGTGCAAAGGAAAATGATGGAATGGGATCTAAATTAATTTTGATTGAACACTTGACACAATGCCATGATGGAAACCATCAGGTCAACTGGAAAAAATAGATGTCACTAGATAAAAAAAGGTGAAGTAGGTATGCAAGCAATTTATGAGCATATGAGTATGTAGTAATGTCCAAGGTCCAAGCACTGAACTGGAATAAAGTTAATATTAAAGTTCCTCATGGGGCAATTTATTTTTAATGACTTTGAATAAAAATATAGGAATGTGGAAATGCTAGTGAGGAAGCACCATCATAGAATGGTTAGGTTTGGAAGGAACCTTAAAGATCACCTAGTTCCAACCCCCCCTTCCATTACGAGCTGGAAGATAATTGTTGAAAACAACAATTGAGAAGAGTAACCTGGGGTAATGTTAACTTCTGGCTTAGTATGGGTAGTTGGTGCTGTTCCATGTAGAAAGATAAGCTTGATTCTGAAAGGTGTTTCTGGTCAAGGTAAGGAGTCATTAATGCCATTGTATAAACACTAATGAGATCTCACCTACAGTGCTATGTGTCATTCTTGCCACTTTCAAGGAGGAGCTGGGAGATGCATCTCCACCTTGAAAATGGGTGACAATGACCTGGGTTAAATGAATCAAACCCCTTGATTTATTCAGATAAACACCAACAGCATTTTGTAAAATATTTCTTCTTACCAATAGATCTAAGACTATCTATATAATGCATAGTTCGTTCTGGGGGAGACGGGTAGGCAATAGTTCACTTAGGAACATTGCTGTTTCTGAATTGTGCCTGCCTAAGCATGTTGCTTACCCTGAAATCAAACAGACAGGGATGAAGTTGACTCTAGGGCAGATGAACAGTACAAGTCTTTCATCTCATTTAAATCCTCAGAGTAGGGCAAGAGACGTGGAGACCTACTTTACAAAAGGACTTCAAACCCCATAAACCACCAAAAAAATCACTGAAATCAAGGTTAAATTTAGTTAACTTGCCAATCTTACTGCTTCTTGAGTCTTAAAATCAGTTCTTCTCCCTTCTAAAAGCATTTGGGCTGTATTTAGGATTGTGCTTGTGCCTCAGCAAGTAGACTCCTGGCTTATGGACCAGAGGTTGTTCAAATACAGAGAAGAATTGTTGGGGATGAGGATTTGCCCAGAGTTCTGAACAGGTTTGTGGTCTTACTGAACCTGCTGTCCGCAGTCTGCAGCTTTCCCTTGCTTCAGCAAAACTACGTAGCCATCAAGTTACTAAGCAAAATAATCAGATTTCTGTAAGGTGTTATCCAGATCAAGTATTTAACAGGATGCAAAGTAGAATGGAATATATGCTAGGTTAATGAAGATTTACAGAATTAAAGGAATAAAGATTAAAAAGAAGGGCAAGAATGATGGAACATGGGTGAACCATCGTGCTTTAGGATCCAACTGTCACAAGGCTCAGAAAAAACAGGTGCTTTGTTATCATTATTGGGACAATTCTTACAGTTGCCTGGTACCGGTCACTGCCAGGAACTGGAGCCTGGACCAGGTGTGACTCTTCACATCCTTTCTTCCTCTGTTAGAACAACAACTCCAGGTAAAAAAACCTTAAGTGTTCTCTTATTTCTTTGAGTAGCCGAATGTGCCTTATAATCTCCATTTCCTGGTAGTGTCTGAGACCTGTGTGTGACTAGCACCCTACTCTTTTTTCATGCTTCTTTTGTAAGCATACATGACTCATAAAAATAAAACTTCATTCATCCTTGTGAAAAACATGAGTGTTTTGGTGAAAAGGGTGCAGGAATGTAATTTGTCTTTCAACTTCAGCATAGATCCTCCATATGAACCCCTTTCTCTCCTAGCAATGGACTTTCTCTGAATGTCTGTGATTTTCTAAAAAGCACAGAATCAGATAAGAAATAGAAAAAGAGGGTGAATCTCCGTTTAATCAAGCTAAAGGATGAAGACAAGGGTGGGGGAAGACAGGATGGTGGGTGATGAAAAGAGGCTAGCAACAGCCTGCGCAGCAGGCAGGAGAGCAGAACCAGTGGCTGCATGAGCCCGTGTTCTGCTCAGCAGGTATGGCTTGTGCTAGAAGGTATTCAGTGCTTCCTCAGTATGCCTAAAGCATTAACAACCTTTGAGCTTGTGCCAGCAAGTCCACCAACAGCCTAGCCCTTCCCGCAGGAAAACTTGGAGGCTGATTAGTGTTTCACAAAAAACTTTTTGTTTTGGGCTTTAGCCACCACTACTGTTTGGTACTGTTATCAAAAAAAGAATGAAGGGAAAAAATGGTCAAAGGTCTTGCAAGCTCATTACTGTATTCATTTTGAAAGTCAGGGAAGAGGAAAGGCTTACAGGATTACTACTGAAGAACAGTTTGTAAAATTACAGTTTGCAATGAGACAAAATCTAGCAATAGAAAGAATAGCTGGGAGCTCTTGAAGTCGCCAGCTCAGTCCCCTCTGCCCCTTGTCCTTGCATCTTCAGCAGCTCTGGAAGGAGAGACCACTGGCCAAAGGCAGTGTGAGGATCTCGGGAGGGAAGGTAGAAGCTTTCATCAAGGCACCAAGCTACTGTAATTCCAAAATCCCACCCAGGAAAATTAAGCAGGCCAGTTTATATTTTCCTTCAAAGAGGATTATTTAATGTGAAGACAACAGTGAGATTCTACCTGCTTTATTCTGGTATATTAACCGACAGGAACCTGAGCCTGTACTGCAGATGTTAGTTTTGCTACTCAGCATTGAGTTCACAACGTGGATTGTTTTTGTGTGTGTGCATTTGGATTTTGCTTTAAGTGGGTCCAGATTCATCCCAAACCCTGTGTGAAACAGCTCAAAATACTGAACTTCACTCTTTTTAACCTTCTAAATTACTTTTCCCTCTGGTGTATTGACTTAATTCCTTCTCTGTATTCAATAGCTTAGAATAATTTTGCACCACACCATGCATCAGCAACTATACTCTGTGGTTTTCTTCTGTATATCGGTCATTTGTCCTAAAAGTTGTCAAAACACAAGGAACCATTGGATTGCTTTCACTTCTGCCAACTGACTTGATTCACCTTCTCCCTCAGTGGCCTCAACAACTTGTCGTGTGGGACTCCACACAGCAGCTTTCCACTTCCAATGGTTTCCTACCACACGGCAGGATCTGTAAGTAAATAAAGTGTAATGCCTTTCATCTTCTGATAACCCATTATATGGTGGTACCTCTTGGGCATGAGCCACCTCCTAGGGCAATCCTTCAAAATCTCTGCCTTCTGGCCAGTCCATGGTCTCTTCCAAGATTCCTGGATGGTTGAGTTTCCCCAGTTGAGCTTGCTGAGTGATCAATGCTATCCACTTACTCTATGTAGCTCTGGTTGTGTGATGCGTAGATAGGATGTTTCCTTTGAACATCCAGTGTAACACAAGCAATAGTGGTGCTAAGAGGAGACATGCTTCTGTACCAACAACTGAAGTGGCTCTAACCCCCTCATATGCTGCTAGTATCTCTTTTTCAGTTGGGGTGGAACATGCTTCTGATCCTCAATACCTCCGGCTCCAAAATCCTAATGGTTGACCTCAGGTTTCTCGTGATGTTTTCTGCCAGAGGCTCCAGAAAACATCTGGAGATGCAGTGAGATGGAGAGGCAGTGAGACCATGCTCCCCAGCTGCTGTGTAGAGTATGTTTTGCATAGCTACTGCATGAGCTATCTCCTGTTTGATATGCTCAAAGGCTCATTGTTGCTCAGGATCCCACTCGAAACAGTTTTTTCAAGTTATTCAATAGAGAGGGCTCACAAGCTGACTATAAGCTGGAATATGCATTCTCCAGAAGCCCACAAGCCCTAGGAAAGCTTGTGTTTCTTTATTGTTAGGTGGTGGAGACATAGCTGCTGTCTTGTTGATGACATCCATGGGTGTCCATCCTGCCATTTTATTCCCAAGAACTGGATCTCCTGTGCAGGTCCCTTGATCTTACTTTTCTTTATAGTGAAACCAGCTCTCAGAAGAATCTGAATTATTCTTTCTCCCTTCTCAAACATTTCCTCTGCCTTGTTGACCTATACAATGATGTCATCGATATGTTGTATATCTCCAGTGCAGTCTGGATTAGTCCATGACAAACTGTGGTGCTATGCTTCTGCGCCAGGGCAGTTGATTCCAGGTGTACCGGACACCCCTCCACGTGAAAGCAAACTCAGCTACCAAAGGAATTGAGAAAAAAACATTGGCAGTATCAGTCATGGAATACCACTTAGCTTCCTTCAACTCTAGTTCATATTGAAGGTCCAGCATGTCTGGTACTGCAGCGCTCAGTGGCGGCGTCACTTAATTCAGGCCACGATAGTCTACTGTCAACCTCCACCCTCCATCAGACTTCTGTACTGGCCATATGGGACTATTAAAGGGTGAGTGGGTCTTGCTGATGACTCCTTGGCTCTCCAGTTGATGAATCAGTTCATGGATGGGAGCCAGGGAGTCTTAGTTTGTATGGTATTGCCACCAGTTTACTGTCCTGGTAGTGACTGGCACCTGCTGTTCTTCAACTCACAGCAATCTCACAGCAAAGTGATCTTCTGGGAGGCCAGGCAGGGTAGGCAGCTGGTTGATCTCAGTGTTTGCAGTGGTTACACCAAAAGCCCATCGGTACCCNCAACTCTAGTTCATATTGAAGGTCCAGCATGTCTGGTACTGCAGCGCTCAGTGGCGGCGTCACTTAATTCAGGCCACGATAGTCTACTGTCAACCTCCACCCTCCATCAGACTTCTGTACTGGCCATATGGGACTATTAAAGGGTGAGTGGGTCTTGCTGATGACTCCTTGGCTCTCCAGTTGATGAATCAGTTCATGGATGGGAGCCAGGGAGTCTTAGTTTGTATGGTATTGCCACCAGTTTACTGTCCTGGTAGTGACTGGCACCTGCTGTTCTTCAACTCACAGCAATCTCACAGCAAAGTGATCTTCTGGGAGGCCAGGCAGGGTAGGCAGCTGGTTGATCTCAGTGTTTGCAGTGGTTACACCAAAAGCCCATCGGTACCCATTTGGGTCCTTGAAGTACCCTCTCCTGAGGTAGTCCATACCAAGTATACAAGGGGCTTCTGGGCTGGTCACAATGGGTGCTTCTGCCATTCATCTCCTGTTAAGCTCACCCCAGCCTCCAACACAGACATTTCTTGGCATCCCCCTATTGCTCCGGAGATCCAGATGGGTTCTGTGCCCCTGTACCCAGATGGCAGCAGCATACACTGGGCACCAGTGTCTACTAAAGCCTTATACTTCTGTGGGTTTGATGTGCCAGGCCATCAAATCCACACAGTCCAGTACACTCGGTCATCCCTTTCCTCCTGGCCGAAGGCAAGGGACCCTCTAATGCTGTTCCTCATCAGTGTATTCACTTTCTGACCTTTGCAGTGCCAGACCAGAAGTCCCCTCACCAGGGTGAAGGGGTGTGATCTCAGTTCTTCGACATCTGGGAAACTGTTGATTGCCTTCTTTGGTCATAGCAGCAACTACACTGACACCCTTCTTGGGTGGCCTCTTTTTGACGGGTGTCTTCCCTCTCAGTTCACATACACAGGCTTCCAGTTTAAAGGTGGGTTCACCATCCCCCTTCTTTATGTCTTCCCCCTGGTCACACAGGAAGAACCAGAGTTTGCCATGTAGCATGCACCTGAAGCTCCCTTTCTCTCTGATGGGGGCAGGAGAGGACTGGTTCTTTGGAGCACCTCTGGCAGCCAAAATGCATGAAGAGGTGCAGAGATTTTCTTCAAAATTTTGAAGCCAGGAAGACACTCTCTCCACAGTTGGTATATACATATCTGGGCAATATATTGCTGCCAAGCTGTTAGAGTACGACGCTGGGGCACCTTGAATCACCTTTCTCCACATGGCCCAGGTACACGGGACATCCTCTGGATCTTTGGAGACCTCATCATTGTCTAGATCGCTGTAGACAATTTCCACCACCGCTAATTCTCTCGGATACTGGATGCCTTCATCTGCAGTAGTCCACTTCCCTGGAGAGCTCAGAAGAGGTCTTCCTTGAGTAGATATCTTGCCTTCACACCTGAGAGGAGCCATCTCCAGAGACTGTAAATTGCTGCCTCTTCCAATTTCTCTCTCAGTTCTCTGGTTTCTAGCGAGGGATGCCAGCTGCTGGGCTTCTCTACCTTCCAGCTGCTGACTGTCAGCCCCGTTATCCCGTCATCAGAGCAGCCAGGGAGCAATCTGCTCCCCTGGCTGGCAGCTATAATCTTTCCACAGGTCTCGAAGTTCTGAGGAGGTCAGGGACCAGGCAATTTCTGCTTCCTGTCTGATTTCTCTCACTCCTTCCTCCCCTCTCCTTGTCGAAGGGCCGGGTTCTTGATCAAGCCCTTCCTTCCTCCTCCCTTACTAATTGGTGATATGGACCTGTTGATCTCCTTGTCCACTGCTTCTTTGTCACTACTGGGGCAATTACTGTAGGGCTTGCTGTCTCAGTCCTGATCTCAACCATGGTGTCTTCAGCTACAGTTTGGGTCCCTGCCTCCACCACAGTCCTCTGAGAGTACTGAACTGCAGCTTGATAGGCACAGGCCAGGCCCCGGTGGTAAGAGCTGTTGCTTTTCACTGGGGTAGGAAAAGCACTCTTCTTTCAGGTGGCATGTCAGTTTGCCAGGGTTGCTCGCCTCTTCAGGTGTGAAGTCCCAGGATATGGAAGGTGATAACTGCCCTAGGAACCTGCCCTCTGCAAACTTTTTTCGCTCCAAAGGCAAATACATCTTGAAAGCCTCATGCTGCAGCAAGCTGCTGAGCTCTGTGTAGCACCATGTAATCAGATGGCCGCCTGCCTTTTCTCAGCTGCTCCCCTTTCTTTTTCTTCTCCTTTTCCTCCTTGTCTTTTAACATCATATTGTCCTTGTGAAGAAGCAAGCAGGAACTTGAGTTCTAGGGGGCCCAACCCTGTGTAGCCCTCTGGCTAATACCAGGGCAGGTGCCTTGATCCCCTACACATGTGAGAGCATTTATCTGCAGTTATAGGCAGCATAAGGTACACAGCAGTGGTACATGGAGTCCTGTCCTGCAAATGTGTCATGAAAGCACCCAGATTACTGTACAACCTGTGAGAATACCATTGAGTATTTCAAACTTGTAATAAAGCCATTTTGACTGGTTCATACATGTGGAATAAAAACACATGTATATCACAAGCATAGGACGTACCCTGAAGGACCTGATGACTTGAGAAGCATTATAAGCATTGTATATGACCAAAGGGAAATATAAGGGAAAATTTTTGCTCTCCCTTAGATATTAAGACCTGAAAAAGTATATTGTTACATGCTTGAACGCCCCTGTCTAGAGCACTTTAATGCTGCCCAGCATGGGCTGCCAGGATCAACCCTGCACACCAGTGGGCCTCTATATCAGCAGCAAAGATGTCAGGAAGAGTGTTGGGTCTTCCTGCAGGACACCCCACAGTGCATGACAGGGAGGAGAAACAAGAGGGCTCCCTCCTGCCCCAAGCTCCCACTGCCCTTAGGCAGGGGCTGCAGTTCCCAGCTCTTATAGAATACCAAACTTCGATTTGAGGTCCTGCAAAGGGTTAGGCTTTGTGCCTGTTCTTTGAAAACTGGGAGTTAGGTTTGATTTGAAGTTGCTTTATTCTTGGGACAATGTGATAATCTGTGTATGTGACTAGTGTGTGACCTGACATGAAGCATGTTATCTGTACACATCTTTGTGACACACGGGAGAGTCAGAAGAAACATTATTTGGGTTTAAATCACACTGGGTTGAATTTCCTTTCATCCCTACATAAGTGAATAGATACTCCATCACATTCACAGCAGTATAGGGAAAGAGAAAGCCATAGCTGAACTTATGTGGGAGCTGCTGTTCATGTTGGCTTGTAAGTAAGCAACAATGAACAGGGAGAAAAATGAATTAGATTATAATTGTGCCACATTGTCATTCTTTGTCACATCAAGGCTGAATTCTGGCTGGGATCTGGAAATAATCTTGGGGGAGCAAAAGTTTGGGAACTGGTAGATGTCATGAGCTGCTTCCTAGACCAGTGAGAGGCTAACTGTGAAGTGGGATGAGTTGACCTTCTCTGTGTCTAGTTTTGGAAAGAAAGCATGGATGGAGCTGCAAAAGGAGGGAAGGAACCACAAGGTAGCCAGTGTGAAAAGGGGTCTTGGAGAGCTGAAACTTTTGCTGGCAGGTGCCTGTGTACCAGACATGCCCTGTACTGGGCAGACCTGTTCTTCTAGAGGACTGCCACTTCTGCACCCTGAAGATGGGTTGGGGAGAGGGGCAGCTCTATGGGCATTGTCACTGCTCTGGCCCTTAACCTACATTTTTTTTTTTTTGTTAGAAGGACAAATATGCTGCATCCCATGCAGAGCCATTACAGTAATGCCACCATAATTCTAGCAATTGTATCAGGACAAAACACAGATGGGTGATGTTCACCTGGCACTTTGTTCTCAGCCATGTGAAATGCACTCTTTGCAGTTGTTTTGCTCCCCCCACTTTGCAGGCACATGTTACCCATAAAAAGGCCAATGCACTTGATTCTGCTGTCTCTTTAATCTGGTTTCACCTGAGAAATGAAAAGTGTCTTTACAAAAAAAAAAGTTTCAGATGTGTGCATACATGGAGTAGTTTACATGCAGTCCAGCTTTCTGCTAGTCCTTTGTAGCAATATGGGCTTAAAGAATTAGATGATAAAGCTTTCTATATTTAGTAAATAAGTAAACAAGGCCCAGTTAAACCTTTTGAGATGTCCTTTGAGAGTCTCCATTCACACTGTTGCTTAAGTACTATTCTTTAATGTCACCATTTACAAATACTTCTAGAAAAATTGTTGCTTCACTTTTCAGTTACACTTTCCAGAATTTGTTTGGCTCTCTGGAGACCATTTCAGGAGAGACCTATGAGGACGATACCTGTAATTTATTCAGTCTGTGACCCTGAGCATGGCCCCAGGAATGGTGTTTGAATATTTTGTATGAGCAGCAATAAGTGAGCAGTAATGGTAAATTACCAAATATCTTTTAACCTTGTAGCCTGGAGCCAGGAGCACAAGTCTTTCCTAGCAGGACTGAACTGCTAGTGTAGTGGTTTTCCATTGCTTTTAGGTTGCGAAAGAACTTTCCCAGTAGAGGTGACAATCCCTTCACAGTCAGTTTAGTCCTACTAAGGCTTTGTTTTTCTCATCATCTTCTGCAGAACTTTCACGGTTGTGGTGCAATTTGCAATCTATGAGGCTGAAAATCACAGGTGATAGTGGAATACACAAATTTTCAAACACAGCTTTACCATTAATTTATTCAAGTCCTATGGGAATGATGGGCTTGAACAGAAAATGCAAAATCCACCATTTGGAGAGAAGGAAAAGTTTATTGGTATTTTTATAAAAGGAAACAATGTCTATAATACATTGTTATAAATATTTATAAATATTCTGTGGGACTTAAGACCCACTCAAATAAATAAATAAATATGGCAATATAAATAAGTCATGCTTTCTTACTAGCTGGTGATGGCCAGCATCTCCTTTGAAGAATTAATTCTTCTGACATTTCTTCTGATATTTTGAAAAAGCAAGAAAACACACAACTATCTGCCCGCCCTGCAATTCTCCCGAATCTGTTAGAATCACTCCTTTTCTTTTGGAACTAATCAAAACCATGAAGAGTTCAGAGGATGAAAAGCAGTAAAGTGTGAGACAAAACTCTTGGTCTAATCCTAAACATTTGGCTTGTCCTGTGCTCCCAAGAACTTCTATGAATTAGGAATCACTCCGTGTAGAACTATTCTACCAGCAGAATCAGGCCCTATTACTGTTCTGATGTAACTTCTTGGATGTTGTAGATAAAGAGAGATCATGTATATCTCTTTATCTCATATATATACATGATCTCTCTTTATCTACAACATCCAAGAAGTTACATATATACATATATAGGGGGAAAAGAGAGATTATTTTAAATGCTGTCAGTAGGACAAACCCCGCGCTAAATCCAGAACAATTTCAATGAAAGCAAGAAATGCAAGGGCCTTATTTTTGGTTTGTTACACTGTTTTAACTCCAGTGGCTTCAGTGAATTACTTCATGAGACAGAAGGAACAAGACCAGAATCTAGACTAATGTCTCTTGCATTATTGCTGTGAGCACACCTAGGACAAATGTGCCATTTTCGCTCTTTTGTCATGCTGTCAAATGTACTAAATAAAAACAGAAGAATCTGCATCTTGGCATGCAGAACATGCACACACACCAAACTAGAATGTTCTTCTCAAGTATCTACCACACTGAATTATTCTGCAGCTCGTTGGTACCTTGCTATTGATTTCTCCAGAGTACATCAAGAATAGCTTTTTCAAAACTATGTAGTTTTATACAGGAAAACAAAATCAAAAGGAAAATAAATAAGGGAGAAAAATAGCTAAGCATATCTATGATTTTCAGAGTCCTTGTGGAAATTCATATAGCTCCATTAAAACCAATCAAGCTATACTGAATTCTGACAGCTAACAATTTGACACCTAAACTACAATTAAAAGCTCTGCTCTGCAGATATAGCATCTTAACTAAAGATTTGTAAACTTCAGATGCATATATGGAGGTTAGATTCTGATAAGTAAATTTATCCATAACATATACCAATCTAGGGAAAAGGTTTTGTCAACATTAGAGATCTCCTGATTAATACTGAAGTGATTTCACTCTTAGAAGCATAAAGCATCTGATACCTGCTCAGAACTAAATAGCAACATGGATGATAAACTTAATTTCTCATTTTCTAAATGCAAACCTAATTTTCACTCGTTAGATGAGAGTCTTCATGAGCTATTAATAGCTTTATGCTAATAAGGCATAGCTGTTCGTTATATTTCCCCCTTGTATAGTTCAGCAGCATGCAAAACAAACCATCCTGTTTAACACACTATTGATTATTAGTAATCCCAGTACTTCTCTCTGGGTTGGAATTATGCAAAACTAGTGAGTGTCTCTACATTATATTTCCATATTGTGATGCTAGAATTTAGTGAATATAGAAGTGTGATAGAGAAGCACTTGAGAGACAGTAAGGCTCTCCTCTTCTTTTGCCAAACCTCAGCTTGGGTTCAATAAGTGCCAGAAATGACTTTTGCTACACCAGACCATTTGATCCTGTCCTGTTCTGCTGTCAGTTACTCCAGTTTTCCATACATGCTGCTCCTGGGGCAGCAGTGTAGTCACTTTTAGACTTGTACGGGTGTGAAAAGCGACTGAAACTCCAACTTAACAGCTAAAACCATATATAGTAATTTTTATATAATAATACAACACACCATCAGTCAGTTTGTTTGCTATGCTTGTACAGACAGGGATGGGGCTAATAAGAGGATTCTCTGCTTCTATTGGAATCTCAGAGTCTCCAGGTTTCTTCCCAGTTACATCAGTAACGTAACATCAGTTTCTCATTTCATTCAAGTGAATTCTTTTTTTCACTGATGCATGCTTAAGGTGATCCAGACCCTAAACTGTTTGTTTGGTATTATTCTTTTCAAAACTGTATCTTCTTTTCAGTAAATCTGGAAAATGTCCAAATTGTTTTTTTCAGTAAACTGTCATCTATAATTACAAATTTAAAATGAAGGGCTTTTCCCCAATGTCTTTCAGGTTTCTAATAGCCATTTTGAGAGTCAGAAGTCAGACTGAGTGTGCTAGACAGTTCCATTTGCCTATTACATTCTCCCATGTCTTCAGTTTGCAAGTGACGGGGCCCCAGTTATCTTGTAATAAAGCGAGGACTTGCATACCTCCTGGCATCCATCATAGCGTGTGGGTCATCTGGGTTGACCACGTTGTTCTGGTTGATTCTCATGGGTTCTCTGGGCACATGGGAAAAGTCTGCTTGCTGCTGCAACTGAGATCCATACACAGAGATCTTTCTCTGCGGGACCAGGATCTGGTGAGGATCTGTTGGATCAACATCTGCACTTCTAGTGTATCTGTGGGGCTCAGGTGTGTTGAATCGAAACAAAGGGATTTCGTTTCTCCTGGACAAAAACTGGGAATATGGTGGTGGATTCTTACCAGGGAAGAAAGCTTGTTTAATTCTGCCTAAGCTAACTAGAAAGTTGTGTTTGGGAGATTGGTACACATCATATCCATTTTCCAGTGTCATGTGGTTGAATGTGCAGTCCTCTTGACTGAAGTAGTGCTTAAGGAAAAAAATAGGACACGTGTGAATGGAGGGATTTGGGGAATGACAAGTGCCAGTTAAAGACAGAAAGAAGGATGAGATCTGGCAGCAGGTGTTTTTCTGATCTGCAAGCTCCGTAACTCAGACATCTCAGGTTCAGTCAAATGTAGATCTGAGATGCATGCCCATCTTTTTAACAAAGGTATTATTGGGATAACACTCTCTTATTTCAGAGGGCTGTGGTGTTTGAGCTACTCCTAACCTGTGTCTCTAGGCTACAGCAAGAATTCACATTGGTCCATCATTGTATCTCATTCTGCCCTCATTTACCCAAGCAGAAACTTAGATGATTTTTGTCAGCTCTACAACTCGATGCAATCAAAGAAGAGAGCCAAGTTTAACCTAAGTGGCTTGCTTAAATCCGCATCCTCCTGCTGTAGCTATACAGATTTGCCCTAGCTGAGGAAATAGACACCACAGTAGCAGGCTGCATTTGCCTTTCAGTCTTGAGTCTTAGTAAAGCTTACTCACCGAACCAAAAATATTTCCTTTCCTGTCCATACACAGGTAGCGTCCACTTTTCACACCTGTGATTATTACTGAGCCAGCACCCTCGGACTTGATCATTAGGGCACCTGTTCAGAAAAACAAAGATGTCAAATCCAGGACCCAATTCAACACTGCACAGTTTCCAGACAGATCCACAGATGCTCTGATTGGAAGTGTTCTCTAGGAGTCTGAGTCAACCTCACATGTGAACTGGGACTATTGCCCACCCTAGATTAGGGTAGCCCTGGCTTTGTCTGTCTGAGCCTTGGAAAGTTCTCAGGATGGAGATGCCACCATCTCCCTGGGTGCCCTTTTTCAGTGCTGCACCAACCTCCCAAAATAATTTTTTTTTTTCTAACGTACCCTCTGAAGTCCCAAACCACAGTCTGGGGCCATTGTCCTTAGTTCTGTCATCAGCCAGTACCGATGGGGGTTTGTCTCCCTCATTTCTGTGACTACCTTGTGGTATTACCTTGTTCTTAACTTCCTTTTTGCTATACTAAACAAGCCCAGCTTCTTCAGTCTTTCCTGATTCTCAAGGCCTCCAGCCATCCTCCAAACCCTCTGCCAGACCACCTCTACTTTCTCCACACCATCTTGAACTGGGTTTGCTGTAGTGCTCCAAGAGCAATTTCACCGGTGCCAAGTAAAGTGGTAACAATAACTTTCCTTGATCTGTTGACTACGGTAGGTTGTTTGCCTTCCTCTCAAAGCAAGTGTGCTGTTGGCTTGTATTTGACTTGGTGCCTGATGTACCCTCAGGTCCTACCCAGGACACATCCAGCCTCGTCCCAGCCTGTGTGGCTGCAGGGGGTTATTACAGCCCTGATGCAGTACATTGCACTGTTTGTTTAGCTGGTGTCTCAGTGGTACCATGGTGAATTGGCAGAGATCCTGACAGCTTCCCTTTCGTGACCCCTTTTGTGGTCTGACTTCCACCCTTCCTAATATTGGAGAATTTACTTTATGGCAAAAAAGGATAAAACATGATATTTTGCTGGCTGTTGTTGTCTAAAACTTTGCACTGGTTCTTGATCAACATACCTAAAATGAGTTTTATAAAGCTTTTAAATATGCAGGAAGAATAACAGCGAGACAGTGCAAGCTGTTCTGCAAGTGTTTCATTAGTGATTCCTAAAAAAAACCCTATAAACTGAACTTGATCCTTTTTCCTCCTTGATTAAATTGTAATTTTTAAAAACATCCTTTGCTTCTTATATACTTACATACAAACATCAGTGCATACACTTACATTTTTAATTCAGTGGATGAAGAAGATGCTATACATGAATAATAATAAAGATGACTTAATGATGCCAAGCTACTTGTGATTTGGGCACTGCTAAAAGAGAAGTACTTCTGAAATGCTACGAAAGAACCCTAAGTCTTAAACCCTACACCCCCCACCCCCCCCCCCCCCCCCCCCCATTTTTCTACTAACTATAGTGTTTGGGACAGGTATTCAGCAAAGAATAGCTTAGTTTTCCATGAAAATAAACTATGATGAGACAATTTGAGAACCTTTAAGTAGGGAATGGTAACTCCAGAGGCTTAGCACTTCTGTTATAACAGTCTGGGCTTTTGTATTTTTTGCACTGGTTAATCAACTGTTGCATACTCAGTTACCCATGTTATACACACCATTGAGTTTCTGCCACATTAAAGACACAAATCTGAAGCTTGTCTCACAAACCAATTTCCAATGCAGATGTATTGATGTACTTGGAAGGAAACAACCTAGTTA
The DNA here is from genome assembly GCA_013400615.1 of Syrrhaptes paradoxus. NCBI lineage: Eukaryota > Metazoa > Chordata > Aves > Pterocliformes > Pteroclidae > Syrrhaptes > Syrrhaptes paradoxus. The sequence continues at coordinate 84,168 of VZTO01011781.1, forward strand.
TAGTAGTTATCAACTCTCTACCCCAAAATAAAGATTTTATCAGATACTATCAGTTTTCCACCACTGCTGTGGTGAGTTCCCTCAGTGCGGTTCCTTTGGCAATACTGTCTCTGCAATGGGAAGGAGCTATGTGGGGATGTAGTCACTAACCTCTAATAGGAACTTCCACAAGAAGATGTGGATAAAATCATGAAGTGAAGGATGATTCAGGTAGTTTTTGCTTGCAGAGTATCACAGAAACCATAGGACTTTACTTCTCTTATAAGAGGAATGAAATTCCCCATCTACTAGATTTCTCTGGAGCAATTTTGTTTATTTGTTAAACAAAATGAGGATTATAATTACATGTATTTTCCATCCATAGCTATATTCCTCTGTCTGCCTGCCTAATGAGAGGAGGGGATTTTCTATAGGTAGTGAGAAAGTAAAAGTCTTGTTCTCCCTCCCCTGCTCCCATGCAAACCGAGCATCCTTAGTAAATTACTTACTGTAAATGGTTTGGTGAGGAACACCATCAACATAGCCATCAGCGTTGATTTGGAGATGGAAGCTGTTCCTCTCTGTATCTGTGTAGAGGTGCATCAGGCGATCTCCATTCCCCCAGATGGGATTCAGCAGTGGAGAGGAGTTCGGAAAGGTGAGGGCAGCCTTCAGGCTACAGAGTACTGTCAGTGTGTACCCCAGGCATTTGTAGGGATTGGTCTGCAGCATGGCTCTATGTTCCTAACAGTTGGTTGGCATCTGCAACTTGATATGCCTCTGTGCTTCTTGGTTTCCCTTGGTCGCCTGTGTCTGGACTGCGAATCCTCAGATAGATTCCCTTATTTTCTGCAGAGGCTTATAAAGGGCAGCAAAGTGACATCACACAGGAAAAACTTCTCCACATCCTTGATTTTTGTCAAAGCAACATTTTAAGTGTCCTGAAACCTCAAGGGAAGGATCTCTGGCTAAGGTGTGGGGGGGAAAAATGTAAGGTTTCTAAAGACAGCTCACAAAAGCTAATCATATGTTCAAATGTTATCTACAACCCTGTGACATCTGAAAGCTTCCCACGCCCCTACTGTTAGATACAGGAAGAGCAATTCACTGCACTTTTGCTGAAGGGAATGACCCTTCAGACCTGAACTCTATTTTTTTTCTCAGATATGTTTATTCAGATTCCTACCTCCCCTCTCACTTTCCAAAATACCTTCTGATTTAAGGGAAACATCAAATACTGCTATTTTTTTCTGTGAATGTATCAAAAGCTGATAATAGGTTTTCCTGGGCCTGAGTGCCCCTTTATTATGGTGTAAGTTTAGCAGTGAGCTTGTTGGTCTGCTGTTTGTGTCACTTCGTTTAAGCAAAGGAAACTTGATATGAGCACAACCCACTTCAAATAATCTGTCCCTTTTATTTCTTCTATTTCATTTTGAGTCACCTAAGTAATTTGAAGTGGGCCAAAAGGTTGGAAATTACCTGTAAGCCACTTTAAAACTGCATGTTTGTTCCTGCATTGCACATGTAGCTGGCAGACTTCTAAGGAGTCATAGGGGTTAGCATGGCAAGTAGGTCTAGGATCTGAGTCAAACCTGAAATCACTCATCTTGGCACATTTTTATTACTTCAGGTACAGCAAGCAAGCTTGGAAGAACTACAAAGGGACATGACCAAATAAAAAAATAATAAATGGACAGTGATGCTAAAAAAATGTTCCAAGACACAATGCCTGCTTTTCAGTTGTCTTGGACAATGTTTTGCAGCTTTACAAAAAATTTCTGATTAAAAAATATGGTTCCATTTAGTGTATGAAAATGCTGTACTAATGGGACACTGTGTATATGGGTAAAACAATGACGATAAGAATAACAGGTTATAAAACTAGACTGTGTTAAGGTTTCTTTCAAAAATGAGTATAGAAATGAAAGCAGAACCAAACAATAAATTAACCGCTTTTTTTTTCTAATTCTTGGTTTAATTAACAAGCTGTGGAGCAGTGCCATCAGCACCAAAACCAGTTGCAAAAAATTGATCTGACTTATTCTTGTCGTTTAAAATTGGAAAACTATACCAAATTCTTCTGTCACACCTGTGTAAATCTGGAGGCTTGCGTCAGTGTATATACACCTGGGGAAGTGACAGCATTTTTTAGCCAAAATGTATAAGGGTCATATCTTAAACTGAGAAGACTGACAAAGCTGTCTTCACTGAGGAGCAATCTAGGCTACAGATGTTTTACTGGTTATAACATCTGAAATGTTTTATCATCTTAATTTAAAAGATAGCTTGGAAAGAAAGGAGGTTTATTTTTTCTTCTCTTTTTTAAAGTGATGTATCTCTTTACTGTTGAAATTATCCACCAATGTTTTTCACTCTATTATTAGAGCAAATGTTTGGGCTTTTTTGTTGCTGCTTTTTTGCTTTGTTTTAATTTTGCTCCTTTTTGTTAGACTACCATGGAAATGTAGAAGCAGTTGCAAAAGTTTCTGTGAGAGACACTTACAGTATACTGTGTCCCTTTGGATTTTTTTTCATTCTTTTGTTTTGAATGCAGTTTTGCTGGTCTGATATTTCATATTCATATTGAATTTTTTCTATGCTTGCCATTATTCACTGATTCACTCTCTCCAGTGTAGAGAAATTATTCTCAGATGTTCAAAAAATTATTCAAACCCCATTTTAGCACATGCCAGTTGTGTGCAGCTGTTTCATTTTTTTAATGTGTCAGGGAGGCAAAGACTACTTTCACATGCTTAAATTGTTTGGCATTTTCAAAAGTTTCCCACTGGGTCAGCAAAACACCAGACTTTTTGAGTTCTGTTTAAGCTGCTGGGCTAAAGCAAATTTATTTAAGTCTCTGCTTGCAAGGATGATAGTGCAAATTTTGCCTTTTCATAGATTTTTTTTCTTTAAACCTACAAATGCCCACTGCATGTAGGTTTTTTTTAACAATCCATTTCTTTTTTATTTCAGGCTGATCCATTTATTTCTTATGTTGGTATGCCACTTACCTTCGCCTATCCATTCAGCTGTTGATGAAGTAACCAGGTGTATGAAAACTTGCTTAAATTTTCAGCTGGTCTGTTAGTGTAATAGAAGCGATGGCAACCTTTTTTTGTATCATTATGCTGTTGCATCAGTAATCATAGTATTTCAGCAAATATTACCACATATATTGCTATTGTTTTTTTAGATCTTGATATTGTTCGGAGATGTTTGACCAATCACGACAGCTTTTCTCAGTTCTCAGTAAAGAATTAGCTGCAGAATCTTAAGGATTTTCCTCAGTTTAAAGGGAAGAAAATTGTGGAACTGAATTTGAAGACCAAAAACATTTCAGCAAATTCAGAACTTTCAGAATTTACTGTAGTGAATGAACAATTCAGCTACTGCTGGAGTTTTGTTCAAACAGGGAAATAGTTTAATATCTCTTCTGGAGGAGCCTGCACTTTTAAGCAGATAGGAGGGAAAGTGGGTGCTGTGAAAACAGCAATGTGAGCCCATGTGGAGGCATACCGGTGGGAAAGGGCAGGACTGACCTATGCCTTAGGACCGAATGTGGATGCTTCTATGGTCAGGATGGCCACGTTGCCATGTTTTTTACTCCCCATTAAAGGGATGCTACACAGCCAGTGTCAGGTGTGACAGTGGTGCAGGGCTTTTCTTGGAAGCGTCCTGCAAAAGCACCTGGGAGACAGCCCCAAGGTACTACCCATGGTGGATGTCAGGGAATCACTGAGATAAAGTGAGGAACTTCTCACTTCAGAGCAAGGTTGAAAGGAAAAGATGGACAAGACTGGCTCCATCTTGCAGACTGAAATTTATTTGAGAAAATAATTGATGCTCTTCCCCTTAGTAGATCTCATTCCCCTCCCTTTCTATGCAGTGTCTTTATCCCAGGTCTGCTCCTGCTGCCTCCTTGCTCCTTGCTTCAGAGGCAGCAGAGGTCTGGCTAAACCAGTTACCCTGGGCACTCAGCTGGGCAAGGTGCCTCAGCTGGAATGCCTGCAATGCTTGTGCCTCCCTGGTATGGCATGTGCTAGGAGTGCCAGCCCAGGACACAGCAAACGGGACATAAACCACTGAATGTCTGTAAATGAACATCATAATTTTTGTGCTCAATGAAGCAAATGTTTAATGGAAAGTTTTGTAAATTATTTAAATATGATAATTTAACTGCAAATTGTACCTGAAGCTGTACACAAAATAAACTGAGTTAGACTCACGGTTGCAGCCTGGGATCTGACTTTCACCTATTTTGACTGCTTTGAGTTTCAGCCTTAGATCTTTTTTTTGATCAAAACTTACTGAGACAGGGGGTTTTAAATTTAATTGTGGAGTCTTTCTGCTTCATTACTATTTCAAATCTGTAAAATGCTGATGTCAGCAACTGTATGTCATCTCTTGTCCAGCTACTATCAAACCACCTCCTTTCTTTTATTACTTATCACTTCAGTGGACTGCAGAGGACTTACAGGGGAAAGGCAAGTTTTTTTACAACTAATTAAAGTCATTGTAAGTGATTTGCCCTCAATTACCTTTTGCGGACCCATTGAAAGTGTTTTACACACCATCAAAAATTTGCAGGTTAAAAAAATAAATTTCCTAATGGTGTTGCCTTCCAGGATTCTCCTATGAGCAAAAAAATGCACGTTCACTCGCAGTGCTGGACAACCTTTCATCATGTAAGAGCACCTGTAGCACTGTTGCTCAATAAAGCATATTGACATATTTAAAGGGATGTGTGGCTTGTCCTTTTGCAGAACTCTGTGCTATCTGGATGGCCTCAGGAAGTGTCTTGCTTGCTGCTCTTTCAAAGATCACCAGGTGGTTTGGGCTGACAAATTTTAAACTACCTCTGCTTTTAACAGTTTTATTTGCATTGCATCTCTTCAAAGAGGTTAGAGAAGTCAGGGGCCTTTACCTCTCCCTCCTCTTCCTTAAAATCACTGTAATAAGTGGCTCTGGGACAATCACATCTTCAGAGTTGGAAATAAATGGGTGGAGTGCCTCTCCAGAAGTTATTCTAGGAATAATGACGCACTAAGTCAACGGTATGTACAGTGGATGCTCTGTATGTATCTGTGTGCATGAGCCTTTGCCACAGACTTTACCCGGTGTTGTTAAACACATCCTGAGTGACCTTATTTGGATGTCCCATTCTTGTCACACTGCCCACGACTAAAGAAAACATCCTGGCTAGGTTCACCTACGTGAAACAAATGAGGTAAGCACAACCCACTGGGTCTGGGACCGCAGCATGTACTAGCAGTTTCTGCAATGTGCTTGCCAAATATATTGGTTTGGGTCTTCTATTTTTTCCCCCTCATCCTTTCTCTATAGTAGACATTTTGGAAATCTGTTTCCAATTTCAGAAGTGCCAAGTCACCTGCACTGTGATATTGCTAGAGTATCTTCCTTGATGCCCTTCTCTACAGGATGAGGAATGTATGGTCTTCCTGAGAAGTACCTGTCTTTTCTTCTTGACACTTCTCTTTCCAGTTAGGCAGAAGACCGGCATAAGCTTTCAGGTCTGGTTCACAAGTCCAAAAGTTGAGGGCAGCTTTTTACCAGTGGCTTTAGAGATTATGGGTTTTCAAAATTTAATGCAACAAAGACAAGCAGAAAGAGAAAGCCTCAATATTTCACTGTATTCTGGAGAGGAGGTAAATAAGAAAACAGATTTCTCTGCCTGTAGATGTCCCAGATGGGCGTTTGTGATGCTGTTTGTGTTGTTTTGCTCTAACTGAAATGAAGGGCCTCATTCCTTCTCCAGCTGAAATCCTTGGCAGAGTTCCCAGTCAAAGTAACCAGCCCCTAAAAGGTTGTGTTTTCTGAACAGAGACTGTTTCTGTCATTTTAAAGGGTCTGAATTTTCTTAGCTATTATGGAATAGAAAATGGTACAATCTGTGATAAGAGCTGCTGATACCCTCCATTTCAAAACATATGCTTCTAGTCTATTGACATGGAGTCTCCCAGGTGGTGGCACCTGTTCCTCTCGGGATGGGAAGCCTCTTTCACATGTGAAAACCTGCTTTTCCTGCAGCTCGGGTCAGCACCTGGACACAACCAACCCCACAGATCATCCAGTATGCTTGGTGGTGCAAAGATGAGGCAATGTACTTGGCCTAGGTTGAGATAAATAAGAAAAAGTGGTGGGAGGTATAGGTGTGAGTGGGCACACTGAAAAAGTGACAGAAGAGATTATGAAGACAGACCTCTTTTCACATTTGGCTGCAGAATCTTCTGCTCTTTGTACATGAGCAAACTCTAATCTCCTTGAAGGATGTAGGTGGCTAAACCAAATGCCCTTTCTCGCTGTCTAGTGGCCATAAATTCTCCTGATAATCTGTGGCTTAAAATATGTATATATATTTAAAAATATATTTTTTGATATCTCAGTGTCCAACTTGTAATTTCATATAATGTACCATAAGAGTGAAAGAGTTTCAGGTTAATTCTGTTCCTACACACATACTTGTATCAGCTTTAAGGTGTTTTTTCTCCTCAAAACTAGACAGCTCAAGTCAACTTAACTTCTCCTATGGACTTCTCTGTGCTTTCACTCAGCATCCTTGGACTGTTGCTCCTGCTGCTCAGATCCCAGCCTGAATACTTTGATTCACTTCAGTCCACCCTCTATAAAATACAATCCAAATACCTGACAGTAAGAACCCACAGCAGTTCTCCATCCTATGTTCCACTGCACAACCCGTCTGTCTTCCATGGATACATCTCCACAGTTTCCTATATTCCCTAATGCAGTATAACTAAGTGCTAATACGTCAGACCTGAGAGGAGGTTAAACGTGCCAGGTGGCTTTTGCCCAGCAGGTTGACTGCAGGCTGGAGTGCAGCTCTCTGGACGGCAGAGCCAGCAGAGCCCTGGTAGGGCCCTCCAGGGCCAAGCAGCATCTGTACCAGCAGCTGAAGCATCTTGGGAGCCGATGGCAAATAAGATATTGCCTTTTTTTTTTTTTTTTTTAAACCTGTAAGATAACTATAATATCTTCTGTTTCATCTGCAGGGGAGAGAAGCAAAAAGATAAAAAGCATCCTCTGAAGGGCTCCTCTTTTATACACTCTAGTTTAAAGGCTGGCACTCAGCTGTTTGTGAAACATTTTGCCCACAGCAGCTCTGTTGTCTTTCACTTCTTCAGTTCTTCTTAGTACTGGTAACAAAGTCAGTATAAATAGAAATGCGCCCTTGCGGAGGCCTTATTTTCCTGTGTCATTTTTCAGACTTGAAACAGAAGCTTTTAATTGCTCAGGGTTGAAAGGAACTTTAATTTCTCGATGCTCTTATCATGTTTGATGTTTGATTATGGCTGCTTATTGAATCTAAACTCTCACAGCCAAATGCTGCTGAAATAGCGTTGCTATTGAACTGGTTGAGGAATTTTATTTTCTCCTGCACATCAACACACATGAGGTAGAGAATTCAGCTTTATAGATGTTTAGATGTGTGAACTCCTTGTCTGGAGTAAAAACCTGTGGCACTTAGTTTGGAGTCTAATGTAAAATGTAGTTTGCTAGCATGGCAAACTACTTGCAGTCATTGAAAGACATTTGGTTTATCAGCTGCAATTCAAGTTTACTCTTGAGAAATGCATGCCTGTACAGAGAGGGGTAGGAGGAATGGGGATGACAGCCTTATAAGCATAAACAAAAGTTTTAAAATAGGTTTTTTAAAAATTACAGTTTTCTTATTTTGTGTTTCCAAATCTGTTTTGGGGAGGAAAAATTCAGTAAACTATCCACAACCCTGGAGCTGTCAACTATACAGCAATTATATTAGATCTAGACATAACTGAAGATAATGTCTAGGCAGTTTAATCTCACCAGACTACCTCCACAGCTTTGCACCTGAGTTTCAGTGATTTGCACAAGTTCTCAGTTTTCTTCTGAAGAAGAGATGACATTTTAAAAATGGACCTCTCTAGCATCAGTTTGGGTTCAGATGTAAAGAAACAAAGAATAGCCTTGCAAGATTTAAAAGATACACTGATATTACAAAATATTCTGACAAACAGATTTGAAATGCAACCATGAAGCATGTCTAAGTAGTATTTCCAAACTAAGCAGGGTGACATTAGGTTAATGAATGGCACTGAAAAAAGGAGGACTTTAATAAAGCAGGTGCAGAACACACAACATGCCTCTTCCTTTAGTCAGAAAAAAAAAAAAAAAAAACGGAAGAAAACCGGTTCCCTGCTAATGGGAGAGAAGTTAAAAATTATTCCCCTCAGATGCAACACTTGAGCAGATGCCCAGAGAGTCTGTAGCCCACAGCCTAGGAGATATTGAAAACCTGAATGGGCAAGGTCCTGAGTGAGCTGATCTAGCTTGGGAGCAGCTGCTGCTGTTATCTCAGCTAGGACTAGAAACCCCCAGGGGCCCCTTCTCACCTAAATCACAGAATCACAGAATCACAGAATGTTAGGGATTGGAAGGGACCTCGAAAAATCATCTAGTCCAATCCCCCTGCCGGAGCAGGAACACCTAGACCAGATCACACAGGAATGCATCCAGGCGGACTTTGAATGTCTCCAAAGAAGAAGACTCCACACCCTCTCTGGGCAGCCTGTTCCAGTGCTCTGTCACCCTCACCGTGAAGTTTTTTCTCATATTCAAGTGGAACCTCCTATGTTCCAGCTTGAACCCATTGCCCCTTGTCCTATCACTGGATGTCACAGACAAGAGCCTGGCTCCACCCTCCTAACACTCACCCTTCACATATTTATAAACGTTAATAAGGTCACCCCTCAGTCTCCTCTTTTCCAAGCTAAAGAGACCCAGCTCCCTC
>VZTO01011781.1:93128-137254 GCA_013400615.1 Syrrhaptes paradoxus
TCGTATCATCAGCAAACTTGCTGAGGGTGCACTCTACTCCCTGATCCAAGTCGTTGATGAATATATTGAACAGCACAGGTCCCAATACTGAACCCTGGGGGACTCCACTAGATACAGGCCTCCAACTAGACTCCATCCCATTCACCACAACTCTCTGGCTTCTTTTCTCCCACGAGGATACTGTGGGAGACGGTGTCAAATGCTTTACTGAAATCTTTTAAATCTTTTAAATCTTTCTCTGATTTGAGGACATTGGGCATAGTAACGTATGCCACTGCATCTATTGACAGTTTCCAATAAACCAATAGAGTAAACTTTGTTCTACCTACTTTTTAACTCACTGCAGTCTCTTGGGCTCATACGTTTCACTCAATTCCATCTCCTGGAACAAGAAAGAAACGTTTAAGTTAAAGAAATGAAGAATGGAAGATGCAAAGGGGAAAGGGGTTGTGGTGAACTGTCACAAGACAAAATATGTAGACAACCTTGTCATCATCCAAGGGTCTTTTTGCTGTGGGACAGCAATGGCATAGTATGTGACCGATATGGTTAGAATTGCTTCAGTACAATTGCATGTTTTGCTCTTTAGCTCTCAGACATTTTTAGTGAGATCTATTTGAAACTAAAACTTGATTTGAGAAACATTTTCTCTATAAATTTTAAGAGAACTTTTAAAATCTGAAAACCTAAACAGTAAATTAAGAAGCCCATGATAGACCCAAGAATTGCTCTTGTGCCCAGTACCTCTAAGGTAAGGACAGTAGAAAGGTTCTTCTAGCTACTGCAAGACTAATTCTTGGATTCTGGACTCCTTTAAAGCAACATGGAAATCGAGATTTGTAAAGGGCAGGGGAAGATGTGTAGCAATGACTTCATTTTTCACCTAAAACTGTGTTAGCTCAGCTTAGCTCAGAATCTGGGATCTGTTTGTGGATGTATTTCTGTGATGGGGGCACCTGGAGCATATAGAAAAGTATTGATTAGATTTGATGGAAATCTGGTGGCAAAGGTATGTCTTGAACTCTGTCCCTGATTCAGGTTTTCCATCACAGAATGGTTTTTCAAGTAGATTTGCAGCTACAGTATTTCTCTGTGTATTGCAGACACGATAGTTCTTCATGTTGCTGCCTTATCCTGTCAGGCTGTTGGCTAGAAGGAACTTGAGTGACACATTGTGCTCTGGATGCACGGGTTCATCAGCTGCTGGAACACTGATCTTGCGCCTAGGCGCTATGAACTTTGGCCATTTTCACAGCTGGCACAAGCTAGTGTCATGCCAGGCTGGTTGGGAAACACATTCTGTTTCAAAGACAAGCAGGGTCTTTTTATCATCTTTATTGAAGTTTTGAACTCTCATCAAGCTGCTGAGTTTTCCAAAGACAAAGATTTTCTAGATGACATTTTTTTAAGACTTAGAAATGCAACCTGACACCTTTTTTTTCTTTATATCTTCTATATCCTTTCCATAGCCCTAATGGACCTTCTTATATGCCAGAGGCTGGCTAGCCCACCTCCTTGGGCTGAACGTGACTATGTCTCATTGACACTGGTGTCACTTCAGGGCCCCTTGCTCCATGGTTCATTCATCCCTCAATCTCCACTGCTGGAAAAAGAATGGAAATGAATTAAAGTTAAAACCTTAATGGCAGTTGATGACCAGCTCAACATAAACTGAGGTTGTGCAGAATGCAAACTTACATAAGAAATTGAATGCAGAAGAAATTTCACAGTCACCCAAGTGGCTTGTAGATCTGCATAATTGCTATAGGGGTGCAGAAAAGAAATCCTATTTGATATTATCCTTGTCTTCTTCTGGAATCTGCAGGTTTCTCTTTAAAATATACAACACGGTGTCTACAGATTTTCTCAAGATTTACAGAATGTGGCACCCGTACATGCCTTATCCATGTCCCCTTCCCTTTCCCACATTTTCCATTGCTCTAGACGTTGCCTTTGCAAAGTGTTATTTTCTGGTTAACAGGTGTGGAAAGGCTGCAGCTTTTCTGTGTAGATTCTGAAATCTGCCGTGTGTTACAGTTTGTCCGTCACTGGCATACCCAGGTCTGCTGACCTGCCTACCCAGGTAGTGTGTCTTGTCTAAAAAAGTGTATTCTTTCTCCTGGTGTGCTTGCTTCTAGGTCCTTTGGGGTAAAGAGGATCCAGATATACAGCTTCCACAAAAAAATCAGTTAGTATATCCGTTATTGTATTACACTGCAAGGTGGCTAAAAGTAGCCTGAGTGTTTTATTTTGGGAAAACTCTTTGTTTTATGTAAAGTTTCCTACTTCCCAACATTGCTGTTAGCCTAGCACTGGCATTTAGTGCTTTTGCATAGGGTTAACCACATGGTTATACTAAAGTGCAGAAGTACTTAACATATTTTCACTAAGGGACTGTGGACCAAACCTGGCAAGATCATGAGGTCAGAGTTAAATAAGTTGCTTGTTCTACTTACTGTTCCCGTCAGCTCAGCCTGAGATCTGAACACCTGGCTGCATCAAAGCATTTCCAAGAGTCAAGGTAGGGTAAGGATTTGTCGTGTGTCCACTACTTTGTGCTAACTGCTTGTGTTTTGACCTTGTGGTAATTGTAAGCTAGCTTGTCCCTCACTGGATAACTGAGGTAGTTAAAGTGCTATTGAAAATATTATGATCTCACTGAATGACAGCTATGCTGGTTATCATAACTACCTCCCTTATGTTTTAGTAGCAGATCTATTGCCTCTTCAATAAACTGGAAGATTTGTGTTGGTGCCATGAGCCAAGATCACAGACAGAGTAACCCCAAGGGAAAAAAAAAAGGCTCTGATCACCAGGAATGACTCAGGATGGATCAGTTCTCATAACAAATATTTAACAAATAAATAGATGTTCTTCTCCAGACAGCCCTGAAAGAAATATAATTGTAAAGAACTCTGTGGTTTATAAATTATCACTAATGATTTTTCATTTGACGTAAGTTGGTATGGTCACGTTGTCCTTGGAGGAGCTATTCTAGTGCCGTGAGCTCTGGTGCATGAAATAAAAAGCACACAATAAAACTGTGAACTGTAAACAGTTAATTTAGAGGACAGAAATTTAGTCTCAATCACAGCATTTTGGTACAACCCTGTAACAAAAAAGAACCAACAATAATATGAATGCACGCAATCCAGGATTGAATAATATGCTCATATCTCATGATCCAAGGACACAGCATGTTCAGCTCATCTGGACTTATTGGCCTCTTGGATTTTGGCCAAACACTTTTCAGTAGACTATGGCTTCCAAAATAAACATGCTTTGGGGTTGAGCTGGATGCAGAGCTTGGCTGGAGAGAAAAAAGAAATCTCTGCTTGTGGGTGCATACTTGGTTGTTTGTTTTTGGGATTTTTTCCAGTGACAGCTATTTCATCAGCCAAGAGTAGTCACTGAAGTTAACTGTAATTCCAGTTTGCATTATATATATTAAACGTAGAGATTCCCACACTGTTCATCTTAGCCTCAGCCTCTCCCTCTGTTACTCAGCAGCTGGGAGAGATTCTTAACTTCCTCCTTCAGTCTTGTGTTCTGACAAGGAAAACAAAAGTCCTCTTGGCTTCTGTTAAGTCATTTGTGATTCCAAACTTGGGGCATAAGAGCTTGCAGTTGAGTCATTTTTCCAAGGAACAAAGTCATCTGTAGTCAAATACCTGGGACCTAATTCTGTCCTCCATTGCTTAAACTGATACAGAGAGGGTAGCTTCAGTAAATGCCAAAAGTAAAGCTAAAAAAATGAAGAATGTAAAAGAGAGTTGGGGCTGTATATTTCATTTTATGACTATATATTAAGTTACATGGCTGATATTGACCAGCACTCTGCAGTCATTGAGACACCTTCAGATCATGGCCTGCAAATGTCTGTCAAAGATGCTGAATGTTGTCTGCTTTCCTTAGCAACAGTGGGAATGGAATTGAGCATTGCTAAGCTCCGTTGGGACTGGATTGTTTCACAACAGTTTAATTTGTTTGCAAATCTCTTCATGAAATCCAGACAACAACCTCATCCCATTGTCATGCTCTTACAAAAAACTGTCTTAAATGAATGTCTGGCAGTTCCCTTGAGAGGCTGGAGGGGGAATCCCCGCTTTATAGACTCTCTGCCTTTGCTACTCCTTACCCTCTGAGACTCCTTCATGTATGAAAGACTATCAATGCAATCGTTAAAAAAAACAATGGCATATTGGGTTGCACTAGCAAAAGCATAGCCAACAGATCAAAGGAAGTGTTTATTTCCCTTTTGTGAGACTACATCTGACACTGTGTCTAGTTTTGAGCTCCACATTGCAAGAGAGATGTTAACAAGCTGGAGGAAGTCCATCCAAGGGCCACTAAGATGTGTGCGGACCGCAGCACATGATATACAAGGAGAGGATGTTGGAGCAGGGTTTGTTCACCCTGGAGAAGATAAGGGGGCAAATCTGTCTGCGGTTTCACTACATGAAAGGCAACGTACAGGAGATGGACGTGATATTATTAGGATGTGAAAAATACACTGCTGAGGTATTTGTCCACTCTCCCTTTATCAGAGACATCCCAGTTAGCGTATGGCTAACTTGTTTTTCTACACTGTTGGCTTTGCAACATTCCCTGCGTACAAGGCACAGTGCAGAGACACAGTGCGTTGTCTGCAATCACATAGGAAGCCTGTGGCAGAGCTGAGGACTGAGCCTCAGAACTGACCCCCAAATGCTAGTTCAGGGCCCTGTAAACTGTTCCCTGCTGCCTCTCCACTTACAGACCCCCAGTGTGAACCTTTTCCCAGAGCTGTATTTCTCTTCAGTTGCAGGATCAGAAAAATTGTACAGAACTGTGAAAATTCATGGTAACTTCTCCCTAATATTGCCAATTTCCAGACAAACATATTGTTAATCTCCAGAGCTATGGCAACGTCTCTCAGTCTAGGAGGCTCCAGGTGAGGCTGGTCAGCGCTGTTAGGGCTAACTAAGGACAAGCTTAAGGGCTTGGTGCTGTGAGGATGCTGGAGCTCAGGGGAAGTGGAGTCCATTGGGAGGGCTTTCTAGGGCTGAGGCCCTGCCTGGCCGGAGAACATCTCCATGGCCCTCACCTTGGGGCTTGGGAAGCAGTGTGAGGGGCCAGGGGAATCCTGTGGCTGGCAGGGGCCTGGCCTGTCCAGCCTCCCCTAGGCTGTGAGGTGCTCAGGCAGGCCCACAGCTCATCAAGAAGGGCCGTGGTGCCATGGCCGCTATTTGGGTAGTGCCTGCTCTGCAGTGCATTTGTGTTGCAGCCAGATGATTTTTTTTCATGGGCATAGGAACTATGAAAAAAAAAATCTGTGTGGTGCCTTCATTTCTGTCTCATTTCTGGTTTTGTCAGGTGTTGATTTTATCTTGCCTTTCTTCCCCTTTTTCCCTTATCTTTTCTTCCCTCTGCGTTCTCTGGTCCAGTCTCCCTAGATGTTTTTGCTGTGTTGTTTCCTTTTTTCTTTCCAAAAAAGTAACAGTGGTTGAGAGTACCCTGCTTCATTACTGCTTACTCTGCCTGTGCTGCCAAGAAGCTCTGATGTCCTTGTGTGGCTCTGTCTCAGTCCAGGCTGGTTTACACAAGTCCGGGCCCTGGGGGAACCCTTGGTGGCACGGCCTTCTGCAAGGCTGAATTTAGCTGGTGCACAAACTGGGCCCAGCTCACACCTTTACTTTCGTTTCTCATCATGAGTTCTGTGATGTCCATGCTGCCATCTCTTCTGTACAACACCAAGTTTCAGGAAGGAGAAATGGACCAGGAGGCTATTAGGTGTACAGCAAATCTCAACATTGCATCCCAACACCTTCTCCCAGCCCTAAGATCAGTGTTGGGATCCTGCTCAGAAGCTCACAGAGACTGAGCTGGAGGCTTAGATTAAATACACTATGCAAGCCTGAACCTGCTTACTACCTTCCTTATAGAGGCATAAACATCAGGTGAGAGAGTACAAGCTGACTCTGGTCTCAGACTGTGTCAGCCTGTTGCTTCCCGGTAGATTCACCTTTAAAAGAAAGAAAGATGTATTAACACTAAGATGTCTCCCATATCTACCATTTAAACTAGTGAGATTTTTTTTTTCTTTTCCTACAACACAGAAAATAAGGACCTATTAAATAGAACTTGATGTTTTCTGTCATAAACTTTCATGATCTAAAAGGCATGGGTGAAAACTTCTGAAAAGCAAAATGTTTTCAGTTATCACTTTTCCAGTGTACCCTTTTGCACATCCTAAGGAAATTAAACAACTTACCTAAAAGTTTGTTTTGATTTGGTTTGGGTTTTCTTAATCTGAATTGAAAGTCCATTTTTTTCCTTTGAGGAAAGATCTGGCCACATTTTTTTTAATGAAACTATAGTACAGTAGCTGCTGCTCTTCTATAAAAACTGCACTAGCTTGGCATTTGATAGAAATGTGGTTATAGCATTTGTATCATGCTGGTGGGGTAAACCTGTGTTCAGTAAATTTCTTCACAATATGCTTGTTTCTAAGTGTGAGTGACTCCTCCTGTGTTTCGTTTTCTTCTGTTTTCTTTTTTTCCCCCTCATTATCGTTTCTTCAGGTGGCACGCTGCCCCCTGGTAGCCAGAGCATAAGCATCTTCCCAGGGACTTCTGCAAAGAGCATCTCTTGTAGTTGATGAACTGGAGACTCTATCATTTGTGATCACTTATGGTCCTAGAGCACTATTTGTAATAATGTGCTCAGTGAGGTAAGGGAAATAAAAGGATTTCTTAGCACGCTTTAAAATTGCTGTCTTCAGTATAATTTGGAAAAGGCTGCTGCTTTCTACTTTCCTTCTTTAAGGTACTCCATGCTGCTAAACAGTATTGCCTGCCATAGGTGTCATGAGAAACAGCAGCAGGATACAATGAGCCTTGTTATTTTATGTCCTTTAAGGCTTTCTGTGTTCCACTGACTTTGATATGTAGGCTTAGGCTTTATGTTTGCAAACACCTTGGCAAATCTTCAGGTTGGGAAATTTGGAGTGAAAAAAAAGTCATCCCCATGATTAATTTACCTGCCTAGTGTTATGAAGAGTTGCTCATCAAGAAGATAACCGAACCCCAAACACTGTGTTCTGTTGCTCCCCAGTTATGACTTTCCTGCATAAGGCTGCAACAGACACTGACACACAGAGGGACCTCAAATCTAAATCCAATCACACCCGTGAGGTGGTAGGCTCCCTCTCCTCTTATGCCCAGGCCCATAGTACAGAACCTACACTTGGTCCCTGATATCTAGCTGCTAAATAACAAAATAGCCACCAGAGGGCAATAATAATATCAGCCAATAATAAAGTGCTGATCAGTAATCAGCCTCAGGAGGTCAGACTCTTTCTACCTGTCTCTAGCAAGAGTTAGGTGACACTGAGATTTCAGAATAGCACTGCTGCTTCTCTTTTCCTGGAAAGGGGTCTGAGCTTGCACTGAAGCCATGCAATTCTTTTACCTGTGTCCTCCCCCAAATCTTGTGTACCTACAACTGCAGTAGCCTTGCATCCCTGAGCTGTCAGAAAACCTTGGGGTTTTGTTTTGTTTTGTTTTGTTTTGTTTTGTTTTGTTCAGGGGATGAATCCTTCAGATGACTTCTGCAGCCATTTGTGTTGGTAGAGGTGAGTTCCAGGAGCAAAGCCATTTTCTGCTCGGTGCACAGGCCAGATATGGCTTGTGTCAAGACCCAGTAGAAAGATGCCATCAGCACTGAGATAGCCTTCCAGCAAAGCACAAGCTGCAGTAGTGACCCCTTTGAGACATCTGTCTGTGATTGACATCTTTTGAGTTGCTATTCAGAGTTTCATCTAGAGTTTAATGAATTATGAGGCTAACAGCAGGAGTCGTTGGAGGGAACGGATAGAGGGGATTCTTCCTGATGCAACGTCCCCTAGGTTTGAAGTTGGTCCTGCATTGAGCTAAAGGTCAGAGGCAAGCCATTCAGCAATCCCTTCCAGTGTAAATATTTCTGATTCCATGACCAGGATATTCCCAGGGAAATACCTATTTTAATCTTAGCTTTCTTTGAGTGGAAATGGTTTCCTTCTCTTTCACACATTTTTTCCATATACTTATTTATTTATTTATTTTAATCTTGGTACCATTGCTGAGCAGTTTTTTTCTGGCTTCAGGAAGGTGTAGTTCTGCCTGCTTTCACCTGTGCTGCTCACACTGTAACCTCCAGCAGGCTCAGGGCTGGTTTGTCTGTCAGGAGCTATTGACAACCCAGGCTCATTGAACTAATGTAAACAGCACCTGCTGCCTCATATTGATGATGGGTTGTCAGAGAAGCCAGAGTCTGAGTAAGTAGACAGATTATGGGTCTCTACCAATGGCTTCAGGCCAGGGGACACAGAGGGCAGAATGACTTGGGGTAGTGGGGAGAGAAGAGACATGCTGGGATACTCTTGCTCCACTCTGGGTACCGGGAGGGACTTCTCAGAGGAGCAGTTATATTTTCAGTGGCAGGCCAGGGAAAAAGATGTGGAAGAAAGAAAAGGGACAGGATTAGTGCAGGGAGCTAGGAGAGAGGTCTTTTAAAGCCATTCAATTGATTTTTTGTTTAAGTTGTGTTTTCTCTTGTCTATTAAAGCTGCTTCTTCCCTGACAAACATCCCACAGCTTTATGGTCGTGTGAACAGAGCCTGGGGTGAGAAGCAGAGAGTTGCTGAGGCAGGAACCCAAGTCGAAGTGGTGAGGAGAAGGATAAGGTTACTGTGTTGCAGGTGTACCTGTAGGCACAGGTACACCATTAAGCTTCAACTTACCTGAGAGGAAGCAGAAAATAATGTAAACTGAGCAAAATACAGACAAAATCTTTACTGCTCTTCATAGAAGTGTGGGGCTTAGTCACCATCTCTTGTCCCCAAAGTTCCCTGAAGACTTTTTATCCCCTGCACTGAGAGCACACAGTGAGAAGGCAGCACAGGAACTGTCCATGCCTCCCAGAGCACCTGGGCATTCGCCTAGGTGTGTCTGGTCAGCAACACCTTTCAAAGGGCAAACTGTGATACAGGGAGCAGAAACTAGCCTGTGTCTGAAGTGATGTCTTGTGAGCTGGGCACGTGTAGCCTTTTCCTAGCCTTTGCAGATGACTCCTTACCAGATCATTTATGTTTCTGTTTTGCTGGGGCTAGGCTGGTTTATATCAGCTGTCAGTTTGTCCTGTTGTTTCCAGTCACTGCATGTGGGCTGTGTATCTTTTCATGTCTCCATTTCCACCTACAGTGACTGGCCTTCAAATCTGTAAACAAAGCACTTCTATATCATACAGAAGCATTGCTTAACCTGCCAGTGAAGCATAGTCCTCTCTCAGGTGAAATATGGTACATACACAGAGCAACAATATGCAAGAATTCATGATGACTGGTAAGCAAAGAGAGTTATTATGGGGGAGCATAGGCTGACAAAACACAAATGCAGGGAAAGGCATTTAGCCAGTGTGGTGGTGCTGATGCTCTTATGCTCCTGAGAAGGGCCACCAGCAATCAGAGCCTTGGAGACTTGTCTGATCTACAATATCATGGTGGTATGGATTAAGAAGTGCACATGAATGATTCAGTAGTCATGAGTCAGCAGATTCCCAGCTATTAGTTTCTAATCCTTTAGTTTGGGTCTCCAGACTGGAAGAGGTTTGCAATCACGTAACAGGAGGACTGATTAAGTGACAGCTTGGGAGGGGATGGATGGA
This sequence comes from Syrrhaptes paradoxus, assembly GCA_013400615.1. Taxonomy (NCBI): domain Eukaryota; kingdom Metazoa; phylum Chordata; class Aves; order Pterocliformes; family Pteroclidae; genus Syrrhaptes; species Syrrhaptes paradoxus. The sequence goes on from VZTO01011781.1 coordinate 102,813, forward strand.
AAGCAAATCTTACCAAATCACTGAAATGTAGCAGGGATTCCAAAATACTCAACTTTGAGGATGAGTGAGGCAAAAACCTTCAGAGGCGGCTCTAGGAAGCTGCCCTCCCAGGTCAGTTCCAAGCAAGAAGAAAAAGCCATTAAAATAAATTCTAAAAAGTGCCTTTCTTATTTAATAAGGCAAGAGGTATGCATGGGCAGTTACACAATGAAGAACATTACCAACAGGAGAGCAGCACTAGAACCTCCTTGGGTAGAAGGCATCAGAATTTAGACAGGTGACTACGACAGCTCATCTTTCATTATATCGTAATTTTATTTTCCTTTTCTGCTCTGAAATTCTTAGATTCTGTACAAAAAGCATGACTCTTATGACTTCCCAGGCAAGAAGTCTGAAGAACACAAAAGGCTACCACAATTTTAAGTATATGTCCTCTGGTTCTAGAGGTGAATAAAAACTCTGTGTGGCAGGAGTGGGGTGAGGAGGTATTAATATAGCAACTCTGAAGGAGGGAAAAAACAAATGTTAAGAGGTATTTGGAGTCCAAACACTACCAAAAATCTATAAAAGTTTATTTTATGAATACATTAAACTATTGTGCGCAGCACATACATATAAAAATAGAAGCAATTTCACAAAGAATTGATTGGACAATTTTGTGTTTCTTGCAAGTTTTCAGTCTCAGTTGTGAGTCCATATTGAGTCATAATATGAGGTATATTTTAGTGAAAAAAAATAATGTGAGAACTTTGGCACCATTTTCCTGTGCAAAATAAAATCTTGGAATTGAAATAGTTTGTGAGGTATACAAAAATTACTTTGCTTTTCCACTGTGTGTGTGTTTGCATCTCTCAATGTCTGGGGAAAATTTGATTACTTGAGAGTGTGATTTAGTTCTTGTTAAAACTGTTTTCTAACAGAGGTGGATTAGGTCTTAAATTATTATGGGATTTGCCCATCGAAGAAGAAACCTTAAAAACAGGTATCAGCTCCTCAGGAGAATCTCATGTGCAAAATATGGGCAAGACAGGCTGGCATGAGGCATTCACAGCAATGTTTCAAAATCTTGTAGACCATCTTGTTACTCTGCATTAATGAACACTGAGACGAGATACGCTTTGAAAGGGGCCACCACAAGAACTGTCAGTAGTAAGTTCCTAATTTGGCCCTGATTTGGGAAGCTCCATTACTTTCATGACTTTTGTTTGCGTAGTCACATATCCACGGAACTATTCTTTCAAAGAAAGTTTTGCTTGAGATTTTGCCCGACTATGCCCATATTCTCTCCATAGCCTCTGTATCATATATATTCAGTTTACAAATGGTTTGGGTTTGTTTGTTTTTTTCCTCTGTGCCAGCTCAACAAATTTATCCTGAGGTGTGTAAAATGAGTGGTGGTCCTGATAAATCCTCCTTTTCCCATGCAAGTGATAATGGTTTGTGGAAGTGGAATTCAGCTAATCAAGCATGAATGATCAAACAGGATCAGGCCATTTCCCAGGAAAGTTGTGTAACTTCTTGAACAGTGCATTCTGCAACTATGAGCTGCTCCTAAACTGCTTGCACATCTACAGCAATGTGTAAAAACATGTCTTAACTCCCCTCCTGAATGTAGACATGTATTACCTTAAGAATTGTGTTAATGTATCATTTCCAACTAGTCTAAAAGTCCACAGTGCTGTAGTACTGCACTATTTGTGCTGGAGGGGGTTTCCTGCCAATATTATCACTCTTGACAATGGCACCTTTGATTGCCACTTCTGACAATGATGTGATCCACTCTCATATTAGTCAGGATTCCTGGCACTGGGAGACCTTTTTTTCATTTCAGTGTTGACTTCAATGTTGACATGGCTGACGTTGATATATAATATGGAAAAAGCAGTGGTGTAAAGAGTAACTCAGCAGAATGATGGGTGGGACTTTTCAAATGCCCCCCAAAACTGCTCTGCAGGGGTCTGCAGTTCTTAAGAACAAGCTCAGACCAGTAGGCTGCATCCGAACAGACTTCTTGTGACCCAGTCTACAGTTTGCTCTCACTATTGACCATTATGTGCAAAATGGAGTCAGTGAGTCTGATTCTCACTTTTTATGCCAGCTATCCCATTATTTATCAGTTCTGGCAACAATAAATTACTCTTGACAGTACCGGTTTAAGAGGGAACAGACTTCATCCTATCCTAAGGACACTGCTGTAAGCTGTACTCAGAAAGAAACTTGTGTATCAGCACTCAAACTATGATTTCTTCTATGTCCATATACACTTTCATCCTTCTTCAAATTTAATTTCAAAGACAATTAGGAATATAACAATGATATAGGTTGCCAGCTAGTGTATTTCAGCACAGTTGTAGTCTGCCTTTCTACACCTCTAGGGACTCTAGGTTAACGTAACTGTCTGATATCCTCCAGACTTTTCTCTGACCCACTCTCCCCACTCAAAACATCCTGCTTTTTCTCTTAAAATACACATTTTTCCAGATGAAACTGCTGCACACATTGTGGATGAACAAAGTGTGCAAACTTGGCTTCTCTCTACATACTGCAAGACCAGAAAATGAAGAGTAACTCCTTTCCTTCGCCATATCCAAAGCATCCCATTCATGTAGTGTAAGCAGTATTTTGTTCTTTTTTCTCTTCATTTACACTGTGATCATCACTTGCATTTGAGCAAAATAGAGTCAAGTATAAGTCACACAACAGTAGCTGGAAAACTATATCATGTTCATGAAACAATTGTCTTGACAATTTTTCAGAAAACATGGCTGTAGATACATCCTTGTAGGTGTGCCCTTTGGGCCAAATCTTCTGCAGCTATAAACTGGTAGTCTTACTAGGCTGGTTTACTCCAACTGAGGATCTGGCCCTGACTGTTTTTCATGTATGTCAGAAGGCTCAAATTCATCATGAATAGACACCTCCTGCAAATAGAATGGCATGTCAAGACTGGACATAGCCATGTTTTGGCTGGTCGTGGGAGATTATCTTGCACTCAAATGTTCACTTCTGCAGCAACATGGTACATCTATGCTGAAAATGCCCATGCTCTGACATTACATTGAATCTAGTTTCAAATTTAGGAGCACGCCATCAATGCAGGAATCCCAAGGCTTCTGGTAACTGACATTTATAGTGACTATTGACTTAGGGCCTCTTAAAATACTCTTTCAAAGGCACAGAGAACGTAGCTTCATTGGTGATCTGGAAAAAGGTTGTCAAAATAGTAAGGCAAGGTTATGCGCCATTTGCATGGCTTCTAGGAGAGCTTTGAAGAGTATTTCATCCAGCTTGCTGTGTTGTCCTTGAAACTGATTCTTATCAAGTGACAGAAACTGGAATTATAGCACGGATTCCTCTCAGGAAGGCATGCTTGTATAACCTCCTTTTTACTCTGTCCTTCATACCTCAGTGAGGTATAATAGCGAAGACCAAATATACTTACAGCAGTAAATAGAAGAAAATACAAAACAGAGAAGTTTTCTAAAGTAACCCTTTGCTGGAAGCTTTTTTGTATTTCATTCATTTCATAAAATGCATCCTTCAGGCCAGTTCTAGTTCTTAGAGATTAACAACATTCAGCCTAAATTAAATACAGTGTCTTTAAATATTTATGTTCTTTTACATGTGTACACATAAAAAGGCATCTGGGCATCTAGAGACTGGGATGATTGATTCATTAAAAGTACATAATTACATAGATACACACACATCCCATGTTTGTATACACACACATGTATTTACATGACACACATCTATATTTGAGGTGGGCCTAAACTAAGTTCACAAAATACCAATGGGGTGGCATTCACAATCCTCAGCTCCAGATATAGTTTGCATTTGGGACTCATTTGTGATTTATCCTGTGTCCCTTCCTAAGGGAAATTGATTGTAGGCCTTCATTTTGCCAACAAGTTAAGGTGATGAGACCCTGGAAAATCCCTTCAGAGACAGAGGGGTTCTGGGGGTAGACAGTTGGCTTGTATAAAAACAGTTGAGGAATTGGCACCCTAATGAACAAAACTAATTGAGGACTTTACAAGACAGGACACAAATATGTGTGTGTAGAAGGGGAGGTACAGGCAGATATTCAGATGGAGTAAACTGCTTGAAGCTCTGGTGAAGCAAAGTAATACGATTTGGCCCATGATATGTAAACAGCTCACTATGAAAGGTTATTATCTGAGGTAATTAATACTAATTAGTAAATAACCTATAATTGATTATTTTCCACAGCCATTCTGTGTCTTCCAAATATTTTTTTTCCTTTGCACTCCAACTTGCATTTTTCTCTGCTCAGCACCAAAGGAGGCACACAGCCATGTAAAATTTGTACAGAGTAGAAGAGAAGCAGCATAGTATTACATATGCTATGTGATGACTCTAGTACAAATACTTTTACCCAAATATACACATACATATATAGATTTTTTTTTCAGTGAACAGTAGAAATACTTTACCTTGGGAGACTATTCCCATGTGCAAAATGAAAGAGTTTTTCTTGGCATTTAATCTTCTGCTTTGCTCATGTTCATATTCTCGGTAAAAAGTGGGTCACTGTCATAGCAGGAGAAACCTTGTTTCCTCTCTTCACTCTCCCATGTTTGCTGAGTGCTATGTAAGCACGAGGGTAAGCATTTGATTCATATGCATTGTAGTTATTGGGCAGCAAGGTTTCTTTGAATTTGCACTCATCTTGGAAAACAGCCTAAAGAATAGGAAAGGAAGGGGGGAAAGAACAAGGTAGGTACAATAAGTATTTTACAAAGACTCAAGTAATTTTTCTTACTAGCCTTTTTACAGAAGAACTTGTTGCAGTGTGCAACAGGTGGTGCCGGGGTGACTGCATCCAACAATAAATCTCCCTCCTCATTGCTAACTTGGTGTCAGATGAACTCAGATGCCACCTGTCCAGATAACAGGCCATCTACTTCCTGTGACAGATCAACTTAATTAATCATAAATCATGGATTTCTTAATTCTATTTGCAAGCAATAATTTCTGTCAGTATCATGGCCATTAACCCAAACGATGTAGCTTTATTTCACATCTCTCCTCTGCACAAGATCCTATAATTTATAAAAGAATGATACGATGGCTGTCCAAACCTTCAGTTCTCTTATAAACAGCAATGTCCAGGGACACTGTTTGCTTGAATGTGGCATTCAAAGAAGACCTCAGATCAGGACTAATTTTTTTCTTTTTTTTAAGTCATTAGTGATATTTAACTGATAGTGAGACATGCAGCAGGAAAACAGTTTGATATTTCTTCATGTCTCATCACATAATTACAATGAGGGGGAGAGCTGTTGCAAGGACAAGTAGGAGACAAATGCAGAGCCCCAAGGAAATTAAAGAGAAAGCAGAATAATTCCTTTACATCAAATGTCTGGCACATGAGGCACCACTAGACCTGTTCTATTTGGATGTATTTTTAACAACGCCATTCAAAGTTTATACAAGTTTAACTTCAGGCATTGCACTGTGCAAGGGAAAATGCACATCTCTTACAGCTTTTAAAAATGTCTTTGAAAAGAGACAAGACTGGATTGAAACTGGGAGAGAAAAATCAAAGGGAGCTCTGAAGCCAGACCCTGGATTTCTTTAGGAAGACCTGATCAAGAAAAACAATTGGGCTTGTGGCACTATTGCAGTGCTTGAAATCAGACGTGATTGAGAGGCTATTCCTAGAGTGGAACCTTAAAACGTCTCACTGTTATTATCTGTGAGAAGGAATCAGTCAGATTAGTAATGGCTACATGTCTTTCACAACATTTGGTATTTTATTAAGCAACTGAAATGCTTTGTTGAAATTACAGCTGCCTCAAAGAAAATGTTGTTGTTTCTTGACAAAAGAGATGAATGCAGCCACCTCCATCCTTTACTTGAGATGGACTGGTTTTGCCACTTGCCCATAGCCAGGCTCTTTCAAACACGCTTCCTAACAAGTGCTTTTTCTGATGAATGTTCAGATTGGAGATGTCTTGCTCAGGCCTCAGAGATAAAATTGTATTTAGATGGCATAGCTAGCACTTTCTAGATGTGGATGATGGTGATAGTGTTTCAGTATGAACTTGCATACCATTCTTAATAGCTATTATTGTTTTCCCACCCTCTGGGACTGATCTCACAAAACTGGTCCTTAAAATAGCCCCAGGCGCATATGTTGACTTTACAGGGTAGACTTCCTATTTATTCTTCATGGTGTGGTTGTTTTTGGTAGGGGGAGGCATTGGTCATGATTTTACTCATAGTAGTTAGTATAGATAGCTCTAATTGTACCTCTCCTACACACACCTGTAGGCACACGCATACGCATGCAATCACATACACACACACTTTACCTCCTAGGGGCTTCTGCATATGTGAAAGGGAATCAACAGAGTTCAGTCTTACTAGAACATGTTTGCAATGCTGAGCCCTTAGAAGCAGCCATCTAATTAATCCTTAGTGTTTGCAATTCTGAGCCCTTAGAAGCAGCCATCTAATTAATCATTAGTGTTTGCAGAATACATTCATTTTCCCAGGGTTCTCCCTGTACAATCTTATTGGAAAGCTTTAAAATAACAGACCTGAAACAGCTACACTGCTTGTTGTACTTAATAACACCAATGACATCAGGCTGGGCAGGCTCCCTGTAATTGAAAGGCTATTTTGTCACTTGTAATCAGAAATTTCCATGAGGAGACAAAAAACCCAAACCAAACCAAAACAAAATCTTTGCAGACTTTTTTTAAGCCTTGAAAAACTATTTTCATTTGTACTCACCGTTCCATATAACTTCCCCTTGTTGTTCATTGCGATGAAGAGAGCACTTTTCACACCAAATAGGCTAACAACACCTCTCTCTACAGTGGATATTTCAAAGAGACCTAAAAATTAAGAAGTTCAATAGAAGTGTTATCACAGAGTTTAGAACTAATCAAAAGCAATTCAGATATAATTTATTTTAAAATCCTAATAAACTTGTAATATTTTCTTTATTAGAATTATCTCCCTAATCCAACAAAATAAAAATACATAGAGAAGATCTTGTTTTTTTCCTACATACTATAAGATTTAAAAATAATTATTCTGGAATCATACTCACATGCTATTTAATCCTTTTGCTCTATCAAGCCCTTTTGATCTGTCAAACTCCTGGGCTTTCTAATAAGTAAATTATTTTTATCTGATGTGCTATAATTACAGAGTGTTTGTTATTGAGCTCTGAGAAGTGTGGCTTGCATTTTTAAGTCCCCCATGATACCATAGCTGCAAAAGATTTTAGCAACTGCCCTCTACAGGAAATTCAAATCCATAGGGCTAATGATTTTCTTCAATCTTACGGTAACAGAAGAGCACCCATAAGAACAAGCAAACCAGAAACAGCAAGCCCCTTCCATGACTGAGTGTCCCAAAAGTACTAGTCAGCTAGGATTCAAAAACCATGCTTTGGCACTCTGAGCTTTGCAACAACCTCCCAAATTCAAAAGAAGGTGAGGAGTGAGCAAATGCAGCAGAGAGACAGTTTTCAACCTGGTTTGTCTTTTCTCATCAGTGCAGTAAAGCAGAGTAAAAATAAGTTGTATCTAAATTTGTCTAAACATTTGTGACATGTTTCAGCCTGGAGTTCTGTTTATTGATCCCAGAGACTTTTAAAAGGCAACAGATGTAGCACAGATTAATAATATCAAGTAATAACATTTGCATTCTATGAAGGGTAATTACTAGAGTTCACAGCAATTAAGTGACATCTATTTCATTTCTGGATGCAACTCACTGTATTGGTTTTCATTGTGAACTCCGCTTATCCTTCCGTCTGGGAGGATTTGAAGGTGAAACCCGATGCCCACGTTGCAGTAAAGCCTCCGCTGCCTCTTGATTCCTAGCAAATAGTCACTTTCCCAGTTCACATCTGACTTCTCCCCTGACATCCCAGAAATGGACCTGGACAACAGAGATTGCCATCCTCTTTCCAGCAATGTGCCATTATTTCTGCTTACAACTGGGTGTGTTGAAGCAATCCCAGCTAGAAAACTCAGGAGAACGAAAGCAGGCAACGTCCGGTGAATGCTGGCTTCGCAGGACATAGTGATGAGAAGTCTTTGTGCAGTGGCCATCCGGTTCACCTCCCGGGCACGTGGTCAGAATTAATGGCCCTAAAAATACCGCCCTTCTTATTTTTCTCCCTTCAGCATGGTGGCAGAGGCTTATTTTTGGAAAGCAAATAGAGATTGCTGACATGAAACTAAAGCCCAGCAGCAGTTGGGTTGGAAGCAGAGACAGAACAGCAAGACTCAGACCGATGGGGACCATGTTTTGTAGATCCTGCTCTCTGGTGGGCAGCCTTGGTTATATTTGATTGACCCACCTTTATAGTGCAGAGGCTGTCCCTCCCCATATCATCACTCTGACATCAACAGCTTGCCAAAGGTAAGCTTGCCACGGCTGTAACACTAACCTGCTGTCCTCCGAGCCTGGCTGAGGTTTGATGAATGCTGTCACCCAAGACTGGAGGCAGGAGTGGGGTTTCATTGGCTGTTGAAAGCAAAGGAGTCAAAATTGGTTGGACAGTCCGAGGCCTCACAGGAGGCTTCCTTATTTAGAGAAGAAGGTGTAAAAACAGTTATGGACCTCATCAACAAGCAATGAAACCTTCGCAGTTACTTCCTTGGTGGCACGATCACTGAGTGTATGTCAAGGCAGCTCAGTATTTGGGGAGAATTGTCTTGAAGTGGCCATTGCTCTTTTTATACATACCCAGCAAATCCAAGGCACCTCTTACTATAGCGGCCCATGTACTAACAACTTGTCTGTACCTCTAAAAGGAGTGCTCCTGACTGCTTAACAGAGAGGTAAGTCATGTTAAAGGGAGAGGAAGCCTTGGGGCTTCTTCCTACTGTTTTAATGCAAGCACATTTCTGCTGCTTGCAGTGGCAATTCTGCTGAGCTGGGCATGTAGGCTAGAGCATCGATCTTGCAGTTACAAGAAGCTGGGGACATTGACATGTTCTTAAGTGTTCATATTTTTCACTGAGGTGACTTCCAAATGATCACATTTATTTGTGGAGGGTGTGTGTCTCTTGCAGGGGGGCAATTGTATTTGTGTTTGCAAGACAAGGGCTTAGGTGATGCGTTAAAGAAGAGGGAAAAGGGAAATGGCCACACCTCCCTACTGTTTCACTGTCTCTTTTCCTCAAGCCCAAATACTCTTTTTTGTAATAATGTGTGAGCATCTTAGTTTTCCTCTCCTTTCATTTGCTCAGACTGTCTTACTTGTTTCCCCTCATTTTGCACTGATGCTGTTTCAGATTCTTTGGATCTGGACAGATTAGAGTTTTATCTTAATTAATTTTGTGGGACTTATTAACACATTAGTGGGTGGAAAATGTCTGACATTTATGCAAATATTTTTGCCAATATGTCTGTCACCTTTTCACAGCACGAAACTTATGTCCTCTATGTCATTTGAGATGCCTGCATGCTAATAAGGAGAGTACCTGGAAGTGTAATTGAACTGAGCACACCCGGCATGACACACAGTTTCACGTTGATGGGGGTGTAATATGAGGCCTTGGATATTGTAGACACCCAAGCAGGAGCTCCATGAAAGGGAGGTGATGGAAGCCCTGATGCAGGTGAGCAGTTAGATTCAGTGACACATGAAATACTGATTATTCTCTTGAGAGAGGCTCAGCTATAGAAAGATTTGAAACCACAGGACTAAATCCTGGCTTGTGCCAGGTGATATTTCAAAGCCTCTGTGCCTTTGTTGAAGCATCACGCAGAATATCTTCTGCCTCTTGCTTGCAATGAAAATCTTCAGACCCTTTTCTCTCCTGCCTGCTACTTCATGATTTTTCAGCTATGCAAAGTGGATATATAATTTTAAGCAAGAAATAATACTAGCATTTTACACCCCCTTTGGATAGCTGCAGTCTTTATGAGAGGCCAGCATCAGTAGGAAACAAAGACCAGAGTCACTATTATAGGGATAGAGCATAGATTTCCTAGGTTGTCTTATGATATAGTCTGAAGACCTGCTCATTCCCAATGCACGTGACTCCTAGAAACATTGCCTAATCTGAGAGCTATCACTGTTTCTAAAATATGTATTGTAATATTTTCTTTCCAATTGATTTTTTTTTTCCCCCCCTAGAGAACATTTCAGGTGTAATTTTGCAGTTCACTCATGAGCAGTGTCCTAGGAGGGGAATCAGATTACAGCTTACCAATCAGCAGGCAAAACAGCATTTGGTGGTTTAATGGGTTGAGGGTGGAGGGTGCATAGCTGGCTTTCCATCATTGGTTTTTGATCACTTTTGCATCTTTGTGTATCCTTTGTCAGGTTTTTAATAGAAAATCCAAGTCATGGGCTAAAAGAGCTTCTCTAATTTGTGCTGGTGCATCTGCCACTGCAGATTCCCAACAAGTTGTTCTGATGATCCAAGTCAAAGGAGCACTTTGTGGGGTGCACCCTGTTGCATCCCAGTACTGCCGATCCTAGAATGAATACTAGATAGTGCAAAACCTTGAACTATTCTGTAGTCCAATCTGTGGCCAGCAGGTTGATGAGCTTCTGTGTATTAGCAAGGTGGTCTGAAGATGAACTGCCATGTAAATTCTGGAGCTTCTGATTCAATTAGGTAAGCCTTTTCTCCTCTAGAAGATATCTCATTCTGGTTAAACTTGTCCTCTTGGCCCATGAAGTCACTGTTGCCAGAAAACATGCAGTAACCTTTTGATTTTCAAATCACTTGTTGTCCTGGCTTCATGTGTTCAGTGAAATTTGGAAGACATCAAGGGAGACACCAACAGCATTTGCAGTAAAATAAATCCTGTGAACTCCAAAATGGCAAAAATTTACTTCAGCAATCAACCTCTGCTTACTCCAAATCTTAAGACCCAGCATGACAGTGCTTACTGTCTAATTAAAGTAACAAGTTTTCATTGTGAGTATTTTAGTACAATATTAAAATAACCCTCCTTTGGAACATAGCAATATGGATCCACTTTCAGATAGTCTAGGAAAAGCCACGCAGTGGAGCAGTAACATGATACGGATACAGAGCACATCTTTCAAAAATGCATGATGACTTAGGGTCATAAGTTCCATTTTCAAATCTCTTTAAAGTCTTTCCCTATTTTAAGGCCTGGAAAGAGCAATCCCACATTCAAACACAGATGGACAGACTAACATTGTTCACCTTGCCCATGCTGAAGACCAATGCTGGTGGTGGAACGGAGGAGAAGGAAGATTTCCAGGTGACAAATCTGACCATTGTGGCAGGGCAAGTATTGCAGGCTCTGGATAACCTGCATAAAATTCTGTTAGCTAAACTATGATGATGGACCCCATCAAACCATCTTTAGGCTAAATGGTTTGTTGGCCAAGATGCAGAGATTTGTAACACAAATACTAGGACTATTACGAATTAATTACAAATCACAGTATGAAAGCAGCAGAAAAAAAATAATAGATCAAGGGTTGTAGGGATGGCCCGTATTGATATCCAAGGACCCAACTGACAGCTGTAAAACTGGTAAACACTGAGGATTGTGCTGTTGGCATCAAGACTAGATTGGATAGTGCCACAATGTAAATGATTAATCAGCAGAAGACCTGTGCTCTAGTAGCAAAAGGATGACAAAAAGGGTTATAGCACACTGCATTTGTCACTTCTCTTCCTGTTATCCAACAGAGAGGCAGATCTACAGCCATACAGATACCCAAAATGCATAAACAGGACAACAGAGAGCAGCCTTGCCTTAGACTCTCGGACGCTGAAGCAAGTAAGCTTCTGAAGCAAAAGTATCACATCATTACAACTGCTGACTCCTGAAGGATATAAAAGACCTGTTAAAACCCATTTTGTTATCACCAGTCAAAAGGAAATCTAAATACATAATGAAGACTTAACAGGGGACCTACCTCCTCCTTCATGTCACAAACACAGCAAGGTGTGGCTAGGCCACTTGGGCACATGCATATTGGTACATGTGAGTAGAGAGTGGGTAAGTTAAACAACTTAGAAAGTAATCTAAAATAATTATCTTCCCATTTCATCACAGGCGCTCTCACTGAGTTTTCACCTGCTAATTTGCTACAGGCAGGCAAAAATGACAGAACAGCTTCCTGCTATTTTTTGGAGGGAAGAGGGAAAAAGGATGCACTCCCAAAGGAAACTGAGGAGGATTTAAGACTAGATGGATGCTAGCTTGCTTGGAAAAAGACCTTAGTTAATTCATATTCTGAAGAGGGTAGGTCAGGCACGCATACAGTCAGACATACCCATCTTTTTCTCCTGAGGAGTTACCACAGAAGCTAGTTCAGAGGGACACAGGGTAACTTCGCTGTGCTTGCACACAGACCAGGTTACAGATCTTAAATCTTGCTCTTTATGACATGACCATAAATTCTTTCTTGCAGCAGAACTATTCTCAATTTACCATGATGTAACGGAGCAGAATTTGCATCCTTTACCATTTTCTGCACAAGATCTGTCCTAGGCTCACGTCTGTTTAAAGGTTGGCATAGAAATCCAGAGGCAGGAAGCCCTCTGGGAAAGGAAATTGTGTTTCAACTTCTGTTCTAGGAACTGGGAGAAGAAGGTAGACCACATAGCCCGCAGAAGCAATTGGCATTGAGTCAGAAGGGGAACAGTCAAAGCTGCTGGTGATTGCACTGACTCCCCTGTGGAGTTCTTGCCGGTGCAGGTTGAAGGAGACTTGGAGATTTTGAGCTCTGGAAGTGCAGAAAAAAAATCCTTCTGTAGTGCAGAGATGTCAGGAGAGATGTATTTTAGTGTAGCTGGCCTTCCGGAACGTCTCCATTCACAGGCACAATAAAATCCCACCCTGAACGGTTCTGAGGTGGTTTTGTTTGCTTCTCCATATCTTATCAAGGTTGAAATGACTGTCATAAGACAGACCAGTGACTCCTGTGGGTTCCCAATCTGGTGTTCTGCACAGCAGCCCACATTGGCTCTCTCATCACCTCCTCAGCTGTTCCCATTCTGCAAAGACAGGCAGTCCCAGGGAAAAATGCTGAGGTGAAAAAAAAAAAAAAAGTGACAGCCACCAGCCCCCACAGAAATCTGTTTGTTGTTATTTATTAGAAGAGCGGAATTATGTGGAACATGTTTAATTTGATTTTAATTTGTTAGGTGGTGTATGGGTTTCTCATTAGGGCAGGAACAGGGAAACTGCAGGAACAGTTAAACATTCCATTTAAGTAGCATTATTAATAGGAAAGCAAAAATAACTTGGTTTGGTGGTGGTGGTGGAGATTTTATCCAAGAGCCCAACTGGCCAGATCTCTGGATGATTCCTGACTGTGGAAGCTATTCAGATGATATGCTGTAACCCAGTATAGAAGGCTGAAAATTTCTGCCATTTGCCAGGTAACTTTGTCTTCCTTGTGTTGTGTACCATTAGCTCAGCTGAGGATTTTCTCTTGCATGTCAATTCTTCATCTGTTGGTCTGGATCCCTCTTCATAATTCAGAGGAGATTTCTGAATTCTGAGCCTTTTACGCAGTCATCTGAACTCTTTTCTGGTTTTAGAAAGCTTTTTTCCTGCAGGGCAGGCAAGACTTGAAGGTCTAAACCTTGTAATCCATCTTTAATAACAGTTGTGTTTGTTGTTTAATTTCCATAGAAAGGATCCTATCTTTGACATCTCCTCCTGTCCTCTTGCCCCATCCTCTTCCCATTTCCACTGCTGTGTTGGTGGGGGAAGAGAAGGTAGGAAGATGCTGAGGGGATAGATACTGCATCCCTGAGTCCTGACCACAGCTACTTGAGGAGTGGAAGTGAAATCCCACTGATCCCTGGTACTTAGGGAGTATGATTTAGTCTTTAAAAGGAATACAAGCCTTGTTGTTGTGTTGCTCTTTCACAGAAGAAGGGTGAATGAGTTGCTGGAGAGTGAGAGGAAAGGGAAGGAGGTCAATACGCAGGGCCTCACACCACAAAAGGTGAGTAGAGCTTGGTTCTAGGAATAGAGTTCTTAGGCCACTTGGGGTGGGAAACTGCTTTGTATTCAGACAGAAGTGTGTGGGTCCATGTGTACTGAGGGTCTAAGCTTTCAGTACAGTCAATGAGGATCTAGTTAATACAGTCAAGGAACCTAGTAACTGCACCACCCAGCAGGTATCTTCTTCAGTGAGCTGAGACACTCTTGGGACTCCACTACCTTCATTGACAAAGTCTGTGTTTCACAGGAGCTGAGACACATGGAGAGACCTAAATGGAAGTCTTTTACTCTGGAGATTAATCCCTTCCCCAGTGCCCAGCAGCCTACCTAGGAATGGAGGACCAAACAGACTGCTGGTAAAGGTGTGTAAGCTGCTGTTGGATCCAGCAGCATCTGCAGTGACAGTGTCTGCTTGGAAACCTCTTCCACCTCTCTCCCAATGGCACAGACACGTTTCTCAATCAAAGTCTCAAGTCCATAATCTGAAGTGCTGTAGACTCTTTACAAATAGTTGCATCAGGTGGTGTCTCAGTATCCTGGCTGCAGTATCCTGGACAATTTGGTAGATGGGAGGTGTTTCAAAGATCATGCTCCTTCATTTTGTGCTAGAGCATTTGCACATTCCCAGCTACCTAAGGGTGGGTGGAGAATGGCTGCACAATGTGCCTCATCCTCATCCTGCTTGCATCCAGATCTGTGCTTGGGAGAGCTTTTTAAGGGGCATCAAAACTCCAGACTGAGTGACCCATGCAGGGCTTTGAAAACCCCTGGCTTCTGTCATCAGCTGTATGTTCTTTCCATGCAATTGAGCCCCCGAGGGCTACCTAGCTAACAGGAGTTCAGGGACAGAAGTCTCACCAACCACCTCCCAAATACAGGGTCATACTTTGAATACATTGTGGAACCAGAGTAAGAAAAACAGATCCTCCAAAAGCTTTATGATTCCGAAATTAAATTGCAGGAGCCACAGTATTCCAGCTCCCTGTTGCTGCTGTTGTCACCCCATGGCAGGTTTCTCAGACTCAGCCTTATCTTGCCCATTGTAGAAATACCTTGTTTCTTCCTTGGGTGTTTAATTTATTTCATTTCAGCAATGTTCTCCAATGTTCATGCATCATGGTATTGTGTGTACAAGAAGAACAATCATTTAGTAGCTCATACAGGGAGGAAATATAGACTGTCAATTATATTACTAAAGAGCTCATCATGCCTTCTCCTGTCCTTCCTTGATAATCTGCTCTCTGATTCTTAAACTCCCTGAGTAGTGAGTCAGAGACACAGAAAGATTTACATTAGAAGGGACCTGGGGAGTTCATCAAGTTCAGCCACCTGCTCCAAGCACTGCTAAGTCCAAAGCAAGAGCAGGATGCCCAGTCAAATCCTTAACCTCATCAGGCAGCAGCAAGAATAGGGCTGTTCCACAATGGAAAGCAAGCCAGCAGTTGAGGGTGACCACAGCGTGGGCAGGGGCAGTGCCTTCAGCCAGGGCACAGTCCCAGGTCCTCACCAGCACCCAAACTGGGTGAGAAGAGCAGCCATGCTGATACTAACAGGTCCCATCAATAGCCCACTGCTCAGCACAGAAAGGGAAGATAGGTCCCAGTTTGAACCAGGAAATCCAAATAACAGCGCAGGAGCCCTGGGGAACCAGACTGGGAACAGGCACATGTATGTTGTAGCATAGGCCAGGACTGAAGGCGCAGAAGCTCTGAGCTTAAAGGGAGCTCCTGGAGCAACAGGCAGAGAGTGCAGTTTACAGGTCACCGGTGGGGCTGTATGAAGCAATTACAGCCTCCTGGTGCACTCAAGGCTATGGAAAAGTATCCCCAAAGACAGGAGATTCCATATCCTCTCTGGCTGTGCATTCCAGTGCTGCACCACTCTTAAGGATAAATATTTTTTCCTTGTAGAACTTTGTCCTTAAAATTGTCCAAAAGATTGAATGCTCTACCTCTGCTCCTATCTCTGGGAGCATAAATCAGACAGCTGTCAGCTTGATGGTTTTGACAGCTCCAAAATGTCATTTAAGAATAAAGATGGAGCTGGTGTTTTTCTTTCTTGTTGCTCTTTAAGTGACCCTCTATAAATAGGCAAACAAGAGTGGGAGGGTAAGGGAGTTTTATGTCTATGTTATTCACTATAAATAAGTTGATTCCTGGGGCTGATTAAAAGGGACCTGAGGTTAAACTGCATCTATAGGAGTAACAGTAGATTTTTCATTCCCTCTTCGAAAATGTGCATATGGAACTATATCCTGTTCTCATCACCAGAGGTCTAGTAAAGCTGCAGGCTGCATTCTTATAAAGCTATCTAGATGGGTGGCTAAAGCTCAGTTAGCCACCAGAAATTCATCCAAAGAGAAAGTTCATCAGCTAAATGAAGAAATTGGGCCATTTCAGAATTGATCTACATTCTGGTCAGATTTGAAGGCTAAAGGAAACAGGATGAGTTTTGATATATAAATGCAGTAATTCACGTTTTGTTTCTATAGCTCCTTCTCTGAATAGGGGAAAGAGAACAGAGTATTTTTTAGCTCCTCAACAGCAGGACGAGTAATACAGCAAAGGGTGCTCAAGCTATGTCATAGCTTATTGAGGCGCTCCAAATTTATATAAACCTTGCAAATGACCAGGAACGGAAGACAAGAGAGCTGTTTAAGGCAACATAACTGATAAGACTTAGTTCTGTAAAGAATAAGGGAAGAAATTTGTCCAGGAGATGGAGAAAAAGGGAGAAGAATAGCAAAGCCATATCGTTTTGAGACAGAAAGGTGATGGTGTGGTATAAAGGGGAAGAGTGTATTTGGTTACAAACTTCCCAACTTAGTCAGGAGGGCTTTAAAATAGAATTTCCAGGGGAGGGGATCCTAAATCCATCCCACTTCGAAGCCAATGACAGTAATGGATGCCCTCAGATAGAGTAGGATCATAGGCCAGGAAGAGAGCACCAACTGGTAATCCAGCCACAATGGGGGCCCAACTTAAATGCGTGTATACTAACGCACGGAGCATGGGGAGCAAGCTAGAAGAGTTACAGACGTGCGTGTGCATACAGGGTCATGATGCTATTGGCATCACTGAGACATGATGGGAAGGCTCTCATGACTGCAGCATAGGAATAGATGGGTATAAACTCTTTAGGAAAGCCAGGCAGGGGAGAAGGGGAAGGAGTGTGGCCCTCTATGTCAGAGACAAGCTGGAATCAACGGATGGAAGAGGAGCTGCCAAAGACCTTATGGCTCAGAGTTAAAGGGAAGGCAGGAGAAGGAGATGATGTATTGGGAATCTGCTACAGGCCACCTGACCAGGAAGACCAAGTGGATGAGGCCCTCTATAAACATATAGAAACTGCTTCACATTCGCAAGCTATAGTCCTCATAGGGGACTTCAACCACTGCAATATCTGCTGGCAGGACAACACAGCAGGGACCCAGCAATTGAAGAAGTTCCTGGAATGCATTGATGACAACTTCCTCATCCAAGTGGTACAGGAACGGATGAGAAAGGGCGCTATGCTGGACAATGTCCCTACCAACAAGGAGGGGCTAGTGAGTAACGTGAAGCTCAAGGGCAGCCCTGGCTGTAGTGACCATAAAATGGTTGCGTTCAAGATCCTTAGGGGGTCAAAGGAAAAAGCCCTGGAGGAAAGAGGGTGCTTAGGGACATGGTTTAGTGATTAGATGGTGTTGGGTTGACAGTTGGACTTGATGATCCTCGAGGTCTTTTCCAACCTTAATGATTCTATGATCCTATGGTCAGTATCCAAGGGCCACCTACTGCAAGCAGAGGAGCAGTGTATCCCCAGAAAGAGGAAGGCAGGCAAGAATGCCAGGAGGCCTCCATGGATGGACAAGGAGCTCCTGGACTTACTCCATCAGAAAAATAAAATATATAGGAAGTGGAAGCAAGAACGGGTTAGCTGGGAGGTATACAAAGAGGCTGTCCAAGCAGCCAGGGATCAGGTTAGGAAAGCTAAAGCCCGGACAGAATTAAATCTAACCAGGGACATAAAGGGGAACAAGAAGACCTTCTACAAGTACATCAGCAACAAAAGGAAGACTAGGGAAGATGTGGGCACTCTCCAGAAGGAAACTGGAGACCTGGCCACAAGGGATATGGAGAAGGCTGAGGTGCTCAATGACTTCTTTGCCTTGGTCTTCACTGGGAAGGGCTCTAGCCTCACTGCCCAAGTTGTGGAAAGGGAAGGTAACAACTGGGAGAAGGAAGATCTGCCTACCATAAGTGAAGATCAGGTTCAAGACCATCTAAAGAACCTGAAGGTGCACAAGTCCATGGGGCCTGGTCAGATACATCCACAGGTCCTGAGGGAACTGGCAGATGAAGTTGTCAAGCCGTTAACCACCATATTTGAAAGGTCATGGCAGCCTGGTGAAGCTCCCACTGACTGGAAAAGGGAAGCATAATCCCCATTTTCAAGAAGGGTAAAAAAGATGACCTGGGGAACTACAGGCCATTAGGTCTCACCTCTGTGCCTGGCAAAATCATGGAGAAGATCCTCCTGAAGTCTCTACTAAGTCACATGGAAATGAAGGAGAGGTGGCTGGTAACCAGCATGGCTTCATCAAGGGCAAATCATGCCTGGCAAACCTGGTGGCTTTTTATGATGGAGTTACGGCATCAGTGGCAAAGGAAGAGCAACTGATGTCATCTACTGGGACTTCTGCAAAACATTTGACACTGTCTCGCACAACATCCTGGTGGCCAAATTGGAAAAATATGGATTTGATGGATGGATCACCCGCTGGATAAGGAATTGGCTGGATGGTCACACTCAGAGAGTTGTGGTCAACAGCTCAGTGTCTGAATGGAGACCAGTGATTAGTGGAGTTCCTCAGGGATCGGCACTGGGACCGGTGCTATTTAACATCTTTGTCGGTGACACGGACAGTGGGATTGAGTGCACTCTCAGCAAGTTTGCCGACAACACCAAGCTGTGTGGTGCAGTCAACATGCTGGAGGGAAGGGATGCCATCCAGAGTGACCTGGACAGGCTTGCAAAGTGCGCCCATGCCAACCACATGAAGTTCAACAAAGTCAAGTGCAAGGTCCTGCAATGGGTTGAGGCAATCCCAAGCACAAATACAGACTGAGCGGAGAATGGCTTGAGTGGAGCCCTGGGGAGAAGGACTTGGGGGTGTCGGCAGATGAAAAACTGAACGTGAGCCAGCAGTGTGCACTCGCAGACAAGAAGGCCAACCAGATCCTGGGCTGCATGAAGAGAAGTGTGGCCAGCAGGCTGAGGAAGGTGATTCTGCCCCTCTGTTCTTGTGAGGCCCCACCTGGAGTACTGCATCCAGGTCTGGCCCCCACAACACAAGAAGGACGTCAAGCTGTTGGAGTGAGTTCAGAGGAGGGCCATGAAGATGATAAGAGGGCTGGAACACCTCCCCTGTGAGGAAAGGGTTAGAGAGTTGGGGTTGTTCAGCCTGGAGAAGAGAAGGCTCCCATGGGGACCTTGTAGCAGCCTTCAGTACCTGAAGAGGGCCTACAGGAGAGATAGGGAGGGACATTTTACAAGGGCATGCAGTGACAGGACAAGGGGTAACAGATTTAAACTGGAAGAGGGCAGATTTAGACTAGATATTGGGAAGAAATTCTTTACTACGAGGATGGTTAGACACTGGAACAGGTTGCCCAGGGAAGCTGTGGATGCCCCATCCCTGGAGGTGTTCAAGGCCAGGCTGGATGAGGCTTTGAGCAACCTGGTCTAGTGGAGGGTGTCCCTACCCATAATAGGGAGGTTGGAACTAGATGATCTCTAAGGTCCCTTCCAACCCAAACCATTCTATGATTCAAAGATACCAAAAGAGACTGGAAGGAATTTTGCAGGCATTTGTGTGGAAATTTATATTTGGAAATCAGATCTGCAGGGGTATACAGGAAAAAAAGTAGAAATGGTTGAAGTGCAGAGCAAACACTAAAATACATACTGTGGATAGGAAACTAGTAAGCATTGTGGCTTACATTATCAAGGAACAAAGATATGTGGCAGGTGGCTGGATTCAACCCGCAACTTTTAGCAAGTTGTACTTTTGAAGGTTGTTGGTTTCTGTGGAACCTGGGACTGTTCACACACTTAAAATTAGGCATATGCTGCTGCATATTGATGAACTGGCCTGACTTACAGAAGTAAAGATAGGCACAAGTAAAAGGGAGAAGTAATTTTAAAACCAGAGTATTAAGGAGCAGAGGGTGCAAAATAAGCAGAGTTAGTGAACCTCTTTTTGGTATAAGTATCAGAGAAGAGGTGAAGGAGATGAGATGGCCTATATTTCAGTGGTATAACAAGAGAAAATAATTAAAAACTCAGAAAGAAAATAGAGAAATTATAAAAAGAAACATGGAAAAAGATAAAATACGGCATTTTAAAAAGTGTAACTGAACCACAATATGAGCTCTATTCATTCTCTGAGACCTGTACAGTTCCTGCGGAGATATTTTTCAAAAGGCATCTTTCCAAGACAAACAAAAGCATTTTTTCTTTTGTCAAAAATGCTACAAACAGCTTAGCAGTACCTTGATCCGTGGTACGTTGCTGAGAGCACCTTCAGCCTCTCTCTGAACATCTTCAACAGGCTCCCTCTGTATCCTGGTAGCTCTCCACTGTACTTCCTCCAATTTGTTGACCTCTCTCTTGTGCTGGGATGCCATAAAATGGACAAAGCACACCAGATGTGGCTTCACTGGTGCCTGTTACAGGGAAACAATAACTTCCCTCAACCCTTGACCTCCTGGCCACATTCATGCTAACGCAGCCCAGTATGTAGTTGGCCTTCCTCATCATGACTGCTGGTTTAGGTTCAGCTCGCTCTCTACCAAGATCACCAGCCTCCTCTAAAAGTAAAACTGCTCCCCCACCGGTCAGTGCCCAGCCTGTACTATTGCCAGGAATAATGTCTTCCTGGGGCCAGGGCTTGGCATTTGTTAATACTAGACTGCATGAGAGTCCTGTCAACACATTCCTCCAGTTTTTCTGGGTCCATCTGGATGCCAGCCTTACCTTCATTGTATCAGCTTTTCCTACAATTCATTGTTGCCAAATGCAAACTTGCTGAGTCAGTGAAGATAAACTAACCTGTCGCTACTGTTGGATTCTTCCTCAAGTGCTGACTACATTTATGTAGCATGTTATTTCCAGTCTCCAAATTACTATTCATTGTGATTTTGTACTATGTGGTCACCCCATACAGTACCCATAGTAAAAAACAATATAAAAAAAAAGGGGCTGGGTTTTTGCCAGAAAGGACCTCATTCTTTAGCCTCATTTTTTTAACATGCTCTTTTTAATCAGTCTGAGTCTAGATGTTTCACTAGTAATCCACAACTGTACAATACAGTTACACGGACTGATGCTTCCCCTCCCTAAGGCACAACTGAAAGACCAGGTGAAAACAGTAAATCCTGAGTTTTAATCTTGTTGATAACAATGGTTTTTGGGTAATATTGTTAAAGCCTGCAAGCCCCATTTTCACAAAGGAACCAACCTCTCTGTGTCAAAATCTCCTTTGCTCGGGGGGTCCTCAATGCTAGTGCCATTTTTCACATAGGAGGCTGGCAGGTGTTGAAGAGCTGGCTGTGACTAACTACATTAGTGCCCTCACTCCAAATACCATGCAGGTTTGCAAGTTTCTCTGATTCAAGACTGCCTCCTTCCTTGCCTTGAAATTATGATTTCTGATACTTACTCTGATATAAGAGTAGCAAAGCTGAGCACAAAATAAATACTTTGTATTTAAGGCTGCAGCCACCTTGTTATTTTGCAATGTAAGGTATTTGTCGTGATGGTTTTTAACATATGGACAACCAAGATCAGATTCCTAAAATATTCTGAAAACCAGTTATAGCTTTAACAGTGACTGTGGTTAAATATAAAACCTAAGTAATTTGTTCTATTAAAAAGTCTGAGTCTTATTTTTATCAAGTGATGTTATGAGGGCATGTTCTAAATCAGACAAAAGCTCTTGTAGCTGTAAGAGCTTCACTTCTGCAATTTTTAACAGCCCAGTTTAGTTGGTGTGGCTTCTTTGTACATTTTGTTAGCACAAAATTCTTCCTCTGACACTGACCAGATCAGGTATACTCCAGAAGATTAAACATTTGAAGAAGACATAGGCAAGGTATATGCAAGAGCTGAATAATAAAGTTGAGTTTATTTTTCCTTTGCAAAGATGAGTCTCATTTGGTCAGGGTCATGTTGTGATGGGCACACAGGATTAGGAAGTAAAAACACACATTTCATGCATTCATATAACACTTCTCCTCCTGACATCCCTCTCCATACTATTGTGCACTTCTCCATATGCATGGGCCCAGTTTAAGATTACGCTGCTAATGATGATATGCAACTATTCTAAGCATCCTTTAACCAGAACCCGTATTCCATGCAGGAATAAAGAATAGTTTGTCTGATGCACACAAGACAGGCGGTATGGAGCAGGGTCAAGGCAAGTATGTAGCAGAGCTCTGAAATTTCCTTTTTGATCAAGCAAGTAGTGAGCATATGTTCGCAGCTGGAATGTGTGCTCAACTTACTTTAATGGAGTTTCAGCACTGACCTTTTGCTGCATTCCTCCAGCAGCAGTAAAATGGTTCTGCTTAAATAAACTGACATATACCATGTGCAAACCCAGCTGTCTTCTCCAGCCCACCATTTCTCCTACTGTTACAAAAAGCCTGAAGGCATGGGAATGCTGTAATTTAATGTGTAATAACCTCTCATGGAAATAATGTTGTGAAAAATAATTGTGCTGATGGCACAGTAAAATCCACCTTGAGAAAGTGGTTTAAAAACTTGCCACAGGAGCACATATTAATGCATCCTAGATTATTGTACTTTATTACTGTCTGGTTGACACAAATACAGGAGATTAAAGCCTCTTACACCATCTCCTGCTGAATCCTGTTGCCATCTCCAGCTTGACCCATCCTTGCCTCTTTTTGGTTGCTTTGTGTTTGCCACCTTTGTTCTTGTTCTGCTTTGTTTTTCTAAGTGTCTCACAGGTGTGGCCTGCATATGACTCCACTGTAAAAATTCAGATGGTTTATGTAGCAAGTAGGTGATCCATCAGGCAGCTATTACTAGGCAGAATGCTTCTCTACAGAGCTATTAGTGATATCAAGCACTGCCACTGGTGCAAACAGACCACAGGGAAACAGCCAGATTGTGCCCTTACAGTGTGGCATTGGACTTCATGCAGACCAGGGCTTTCTCAGATGGTTTATGATTCCAAGTACCCCTATTTATGACATGTATTAAACTTAAGTCATGTGAGCTTGCTGTCAGAAAGTGCTGAATATCCCCCATCTGAAAGCCAGCCGGCTTAAGCTGCCTTAGTCTGGATACTTTCCTTCACTTGCATGGCCTGAGCTTCCCAAAAGTTGCAACTGAATGTGTCTTTGCCCGTAAAAGTGCAAAAAATACACAAATAACACAGATCCAGTGTGTATTGTACACAGCCTGCTCTGCCACATTCTTGATGCCTTTTGGAGGTGCAGGAGGTGGGGTGGGGACACAGGGAGAGAAACCCTGGTGAATGGGAAGTGCAGTTGATCCAAAGGCTTTTTTTTTTTTTTTTTTTTTNTTTTTTTCAATTCTCTTACAGGAATTAGTGTGCAGTCTCCACTGCCCTGCTCAAATAAATACCTCAGCCTTGATCGAATTTTCTTCCCACTCCCATGACATCAGCTGAAAGATTATCACCTACTGCTATTCGTTGCTGCTGCCTTTCACTCAAATGATGGTGGGTCAGTTTATACACGACAACTGAGAAGCTCTTCTGACCCACCTCTTTTTGCCTACAGAGACTCAGAGAGCATTCTGGGGAGCGTTTCACCCAGTGGTGGTGGCAGCCTTCAGCAGAGAAGGAGTCAGCCAGGGTGACCAGCTGTAAGAGTCAGTTAGAAAATCAGCTTGTCTCAACCTTGTCATTAAGGACATGACAGCCCCAGTTAGACTACAGGGTCCTTTCCTATGTATTTGATGCGGCCTGGGAGCAAGACTCATCTCGACAGGCCTGTTGCAGCAAAGTTACGATATCATGAGAAAATCTCCAGGGTAAAAGTAAAACACAATTGCCACTTTCTGAGACAAAGGTGCGGCTGGCATGCAAAGAACTTGTTTCCCCGGTAACACACCCTGGTACTGGTACAAGATGGATTGATGGGGGACGGAGTGAAACGGTCTCGTTCCATGGCCCTGCCCCGTCCCAGACTATCTGTACCTCTGTAAGGACAGGAACAATGAGCTGCAGCTGCCACGGCTATCCAACCAGAAAGATGGCAGTCACCATGCCAAGCACTGTGACAAAATCTTTACCCTGAGGAGAACTTTGCTTGTTATAATGTCATTATAATACCAAAGCACACCTCCATCCCAAAGGCTACCCGCCTCCGAGGTAGAGGAGGAGCAAGGTGTGTAGTTTAGCATAAAATGTCATCCCCTAGCAACCTAAAGTTGAAGCCTTCCCCACCAAGGATCAAGGACAATTGATCATTAGGACTGGCGGGACACTGCTGGCTCCGGGCCCAGGGGATGCCTTGGACCCGCGGTGGTAGCTACATTCCTCTTTTCCTCTTTTTACTTACTTTTCACACCCTTTATCTATCGCACGTCACTTACAGACACAAAATAATAAAGTTTTTGCTGTTTAGCTGAAGCTAACCCCTTTTGGCGTGGTTGCCTTAATTTTGCACTTAGAGATCTCAGCAAAGAGACCGTGACACCAGCTGCAGGCAGTCACCCTCTCAGAGGGCAGAGCTGCAGCCAGAGAACAAGTAGGGTTCAGAGCTCCTCCAGTTTTCCAGCCTCCCTAGGAAAAGCCCCCATCCCACTTCCTATGTGTTTGCTCCCATGCACACAGTCAGCTACGGGCTGAATCCAGAGCCCCCTCAGGCTCCTGGAGAGCTGCAGAGGAGCATCAGTCACTCAAAATCACAGCAGCCAACACAGTGACTGTGGAAGCACCATCTGCTGTAGTTGTAATGGAATACTAAAGGGCAACCAGATTCAGGCCCTTCTCACGGGTCTGGATTTGTAGCCCCAAACCCTTTTTAAAAGTCAACAAAGAGAAAGGTCAGCCTGCTTTTTTCTGCCATGGCAGGGATGTCCCATATTTGTATATATTTGCCAGTGCATAAGACTATATTGATCTCTTTGAAGCTGCAAACTCAGATTCCAGGCCCACTTTGGCCTGAAGATGTTCAAATCCAGCTCTCTCTTGAGAAGGGCTTGACCAACAAGGGAAAAAGAGTGTGTCAAGAAGCTAGGCTTGGATGGAATAAGGGATGAATGAGAAAGAAACCACCACTCTCAGCATATCCCAGAAGACAGGGAACATGTGGATGGGACATATGTCCTCACTGAGTGGCAGGTGTGTAACCAGCCTGTGTGAAAACCTTGTGTGAAGCTTAGTCCATACACACAGAAAGACA
The DNA here is from genome assembly GCA_013400615.1 of Syrrhaptes paradoxus. NCBI lineage: Eukaryota > Metazoa > Chordata > Aves > Pterocliformes > Pteroclidae > Syrrhaptes > Syrrhaptes paradoxus. The sequence goes on from VZTO01011781.1 coordinate 128,219, forward strand.
CCTAACCTGGGTGGGAAACGCTATTGAACACTGAGGCTATTGTGGAGAGAAGTAGAGTTAGGAACAACACCCTTGACTGTCAACTCAGCCATAAAGAAAATTCCCTGTTGTCACAAAGCCTTATTAAAGACATGCTTAATTATGAGCGTAACTTTAAATCTGGGTACTCTTTATGTCTGCAGTTTTACAAGTACTAGTTTTCTGAATTAGACCCCTACACTGTTCTGCAGAGTTGTAGTCACAAGAAAATCAGTCCTCCAACTTGACTTCACATTTTGTATATACAGTGGGTCTGATTTATTTTAGCTGTCACAGATGAGCTATAAGTTCTCCATCAGTACAAAAAGATGTTGGAGCTTTTGAGAGTCAGAGGATTCCAGAGTTCTGGGGGTTGCCGAATCCAGCTCAAATCCCACTGAGGCTGCCACAACTCCATATCCCCCAGTTCAGATAGTAGTGAGGCTGAGCATGTACTCCCAGTAGCCACACATGTACACAGTACATACATATCTATGCATCTGGTCCTACAAATCAACACAGGCAGATAACACAGCACTCAAGCAAACACAAACAGTGCCAATGGCCTCATCCTGTTACCTGCCATGACTGATCAGCATGGAAGTCCATTACTGGAAAATATATGTGCATGTATGCATGTACATATACATACACATACAAATACACATACATATGCTATATGTATCCCTCCAGTAGCTGATGTGCTTTTAGACATTCAGTCTATCCAGTAACTCCCCCTGATCTTTGATGTACCCTGCTGCTGGCACTTGGACATATGAGTCCCTGAGCCTTGCAAACCCTGTTGCAGGTACTCAGACCCGCTATGGATTCCCCCCATAACTGGACTGGGATGTTGAGTGTCTCCAGTATCTGGCCCCTGGATCCCTAGCCTCCCCATCACCCTATGCACAGATGTACACAAACAGGTCTGTCCCCTAGCCTTTCCAATAGCTGGTCCCCAGACACCACAGTCCCCCCAGGAGCTACCTCTTAGACTCCCTAGTTGCTTCAAGTCGCCGCAACACCTGGGTGGCAAGCTTTTTATCCTACTTGTGGGTAGTCCAGCATGATATTCACAAGCAACCACACACAGTAACATGCATATGCACACAATAGTCATGCTTTCCAGTCTCCCCAGTTGCTGGCTTCTTAGTCTCATGGCCCCTTTTGACACAGGGAGCGCTTGCCTGTGGCTGGCACTCAAATCTCCATATCCACATGTGCACACAGAACAGACAGCTCCTCACCTGAGAAAAGAGGCAAGAACAGAGCTTAGTAAGAAGGCAGGAGAGACTGTGGTGATCGGGTGCAGGACACGGCCAGACAAGTGCCCTGACCAGCAACCAGTTTACATGCAGCTGTCTCCTTTTGAATCCTTATCCCTCTGTTTTCCCACAGTTATTCCTCCCCAGTCCACCTTGATTCCTCCCTCCCCACCTCTGTTTTTTCCTCTAAATGTTCCACAATATGTCTGGTGCAATCCCCAAATACTGTTTCCCTGGCACACCCCACTGCTTCCCACACGCCTGTAGGCAGTAACCCTCCTCAGTCTGTAAAGTGGCATGGGGAAAGCCTCACCAGACGACCTCCCCAGGTTGGTCTCACACCCAGGCTGATCATCCTCATCAATAAATACCTAGTTACTGTAAAATAAATATAGGGAGAAGAAAAATGAGAAAATGTTGTTGTCTGCTTTCAGCAAATTATTTCCCACTGTAAGCAAAGTAAGACATACTGTTGTCTAAAGTGTGGTGTACACAGATAAAGAATCTACACAACTGAAAGCCCCTTCCTTTAAATTCTTTATATATTAATATCCTTAATGAATGAATATTCCAAAGATACATATTTTTTAATTAACACGGTCCCTTAATTGCAATATAGGTGTGAGATCATGCTACCATAGTAATATAGATTGGAAGGGACCTCTGGAAGTCATCTAGTCTAACCTCCCACTTGTAGCGGGACTCTTGCCAACTCTAGGAAAGATCAAGCCATAGTTGACCTTCATGCCGTATTTCCAGCCATAGAGAAATAGCCATCTAACTTAACATATGATGATTACTATAGGGCTAAGAATAATTATGTGACTAGGGTGATATTTGAATACACTGGGTGGTATCTGATTCAATGTATTGCAAAGACCTTTTGCAAAGGATTTTTCTTTTCTTTTTTCTTTCTTTCTTTCTTTCTGTCTGTCTTTTTTTTTTTTTAAAATTAAGTTAAATGTTCAGAGTTTTCCCTCTTTCTGCAAGGGACCAGGTCTTGTGAAAACATGAGCATCTGAGTAGTGTTACTGATGTGAATTAAATGTGTAAGTACATTAATAATATTAATTTATTTCCTTTTTAATGAGATTTACATGACCTACACTGATACACTGTTAACGAGGGGCTTTGGGAAGTATATGTTTGCACGGTGAGGAGCTGTATATATTATTACTGGAAAGCCATCTGCCCACTGGTGGTTTAAGTATATTATGACACTTATCCAGCACTTGCACCAATATCTTGATTTTGCAAGGGTGAGTTCCATAACCCATTGTTTTCAAATGAAGCATCTGAAAGGGGATATGTTGCCTAAAAATGCCGTAAGGCCTTGGTGACACCAAGGAAGTGAGTTGTTCTTCTGACGTCCAGTCTGGATTTTGAGCCTTTAGATCTGGCTGCTAGACAATCTTTTGTTTAGAAGAGTCACAAAGATTTGATGTCTTACATATTTTGCACACATTCATCTTCTTATTCAACCATTACATACTGCTAGAGATATGCTGGGAACTGAAACCTTGGGCCCACTGCAGCCAATAGCAAAACTCCCACAAAACTCAGTAGGGCCAGTATTTAACATTGCTTTGTCATTAAAAAGCCCTGAGTTTGGCTGTTTTCAGGGCAAGAGAGTGTGGCTACTTACATAACTGGAAGACCCTTGTAAAGGTCTTTTTACTGGTATGGGACTGCAATTGTAAGTAATTAGCTTCAATTGACTCATGGGTGCTTGTATTTTCTCCTGAGGCCTCATCAGTTTGGGCATATTAATCAAAACCGCTGCAGACCGCGATGGCCTGAACATCTATGATCACTGGTTTTGGCTACAGAGGCATAAAAAAGGCCAAGGCTGTGAGCAAAGTCTGACTGAAATCCATTCAGTAATAAAGTGATCAAATCTTCTAGGATTTGATCTGGAGATTTCCTGTGCTTTCAGGCCATTGGCTTTTAATTTTCACTAATTCCAGTAGCCTTTGAGTTACGACTTCGGTGTCCTGGAGTATGTAATGGGCTCTGATCTCACAGAACTTTGTGCCCTGCAAATAGCGAATGAAACATTAAAAACAACCAATCAAAAATCACAAAAGCAACAAGCAAGCTTCCTTGCTTGTACCTGTGGTGGGGCTGATGTGAACCTGAGGCTGGAGAGGAAGCCATGGGAATGAGGAGTAGCCTCTGTGTTTCACAGGGAGGAAGGTTGCTCCCATCTCCATGTGACAGAACATCCTGTCCATTGTCCAGGTGATTTTTAATGTCTAGGTGATTTGAAATAATTTTATTTTTTTATAGCCTGATAAAGATCCCAGTAAGGAAAGTTTTCCTGATCAACTGCATTTCTTCTCTTTGTAATTTATCCTGCCATTATCTGTCCCACAGTATGTAGCTTCAGTGCTAACAGCAACAAACCCTTAAAGGCTTCTGTCTTCTGTCTTCTGTGTCACTGTCAACTATATATTGTTCAATCATTTAAGTCCTTCAGTTTCTCTACCAAGTTAGTAGAATAAATTGTTTGACGCAATGAGAGGCATTTTAAAAGGACTAGATAATTTGAAACAGGGAGTTCGGCTTTATTGGGTGTTGGGTACTTCAGAGTGAGGCAGCTAATTCCCACTAAAGCTACAGTAATCAGATCATAAAGCTTTGTCTTCTGGACTGTTGTGGTCACTCGTGTGCCACGTACCATGGGCTGGACACGCAGAGTTTTTGTGCTACTCGAGTGCTACATCCATCATTTAGCTTTGCCTGCACATTGTCATCTCTCTTGGGACTCATGACAACTGCCAGCTGCCAAGTGACAGAAACACAAGTAGGAAATGTGTTATAGGGAAACTGTGCCTTCCTTGAGGATACCAGAGGGCATCCATCACTAAAGGCAGAACTGAAGAGGCAGTGACCCAATGTGCATGGAAAATTCTATCTACTGTAACAGCAGAAACCTGCACTAATAAAAACATCTGCACCAAGGAAAGTACAATATCCCTCATGGTTAGGCAGCACTTCCCAGAATTATTTTGAAGGTTTAGAAATCAAGCAAACGTCAGAAAGATGCCAACAACATATTTTTATCTGCAGTTCATATTTCTTAACAGGAAGTCTTCATAAAGAGAGCTGAGAAGGACTACCAATGCGAGAGTGGTAGTAACACCAGCTTGCAAGACTTGCCCATGATTTATGGGCTGCTTGAAAGAAAGAACCACTTCCATGGGCAGGGAGAATTGCCCAAAATGGCTAAAAACATCTCCAAGATAACAACTGGTGGTCAGGCAGCGGTTTCAAACAACTACTCAACAGAAGCACTCACATCCTCTTGTGTAGCTAGTCAAGCTCATGCCACTGACCCACTGCAATTTTCACCTTTTGTTGGCGAGCAAGGAAAGATTCATTTCTCAGAAAAGGAGGCTTGGCTGCCTTGCGCTGGTAGGATTTCCGCTGTGGAAATAAGCACGCAGAAGACTGATAACGTGGATGCTGCACACACAAGGAGTGGCGGAAGGAAGCAGGCCCCTGTTTGTGGACTGATGCTATTTCTGCTGGGATTTAAAAGCATTCTTTGGAACAAAGTTGGAACAGTCACTATAAATGACTTGCATGAGTGAGTACAGAGCATTTTAGAGGATTATAATTTATGCCGGGCAGGAGCTGTTATGGTTCAGTTTAAAGCACTTAAAATAAGACTTTTGGGAGACAACCAAACCAGCTCCAACTCTGGCAACTTCACAGTTCAATACACTCCTAAATTTGTATGTACAGGGTCCATTCCTTCAAGGGGGCCAGGGGCCTTGAACCACTGTTGAAACCACTAGCTATCAAAGATGCTCTGATGATATTGGCACTGTCATAAATGAACCAACGCCCATTAGGAAAGAGCTCACAATGCCATGTAGCATATGACTATCTATACCTCTTATCCAAACCTGAATTAATTTAACTAAAGGATTTCTTCCCCCAATGTTTTGTCTTTCGCAGAAAATATATCTTGAAGGAATGGAGAGTTTTTCTCCATGGTATACTCCTTCATGCAGATTTAAAACCAATCAACGTATTAAGCCAACTGGGGACAAGCCACATCTGTCTAGACCCAGATGGTCACGCATGTGCTTCCCAAAGATGGAATAGCAGGAGGAAGAAATCTATTTCAGCTGAGCAATTGGAAAGGCAGACATGAAGCCCTGTCCTGCCATCTCCCAGGCAGCTTATAACATGAAGATATAGCTGTATCCTCCTGACATTTTGTAAATTACACAGTGGATATCTCCCCATTCTTGGAGAAATTTTTGTACATTATGAGATTGACTTCCAAGTTTTTAAAAATATTGCTTCTCTAATTCTTACATATTTTTCTCTGCTCAGTTTTATCCCTGTTAGTTAAGCTAAAACCCGTATTGGAACATGCAGTACAAACCCACCTCCTCTTTAATCTTTGCAGCCTTTAAATATTTACAGATGGTTTTCATATTCCCCTTCAGTTGTCATTTAGCCAGTGTTATTCTGTATCTCTTCAAACTTAGCACCCTTGGAAGGGCACACAAGGCCGAATTCTGCTCTCAGTTAGATCTGTGTGATTTTGGAGTAAGTCACTGAACTTTAGCAGACTTTGAATTTACACCAGCAAAATGCAAAGCAAAAGCTGATTCCTAAATAAATGTGACTGCTAAATGAACACTAGGAATACAATCTAAACTAACATTGTATCCTCCAGGCCCTGGACTGCACAAGGTTGGTGGCTTTTCTACAACGGTATCTTTTGCTGCATTCCCAGTGATTAAGGTGAATATTTAGAAATTTTTGAGAACTGCAAAAGCCACCTGGAACATCTACAGTGGCTCTTCTGAGAAGTGCACATATAGCACCTAATTACCTGCTAGTCTGTGCCGAGTTAATTTACAATTTAACATTGTTAGCTTCGGGATTTTTCCTGTGTTACACCGAATATTTGATACTAGATACTTCGTATTTATACATCTGTGTTACAAACATGACACAAGAACCTTGTTTTGTTCTGTGGATTTTTCTTCCCTATGGGTATTGATAATTATCCCCACGACAGAAAATTCCTCCACCTTTCCTCAGCCTGGCATAGGCCTGGTTGAAAGCACCATTCCACGTCATTTCTGAAAGGAGAGAAACTGGTTAGTGAGACAAGAACTTTGGTGGAAGTACCCAAAGGAAGCTTTACTTGCTAAAGCTCTCTCACCTTCCCCAAGCTGCACTTGCCACCCCACTCTTTATACTGTATTCTACCACCTCTGCAGTCTTTTTTGTGGCCTGCTTAGTCCTGCTGTATTCTACTGAGTACCTAGTCGATGTTTCATCGTCTGTAAAATTACATCACTTATTTCCTAGACATTCCTTTGGTCTTATCTATAGTCTTGCTGTTCCAGCTGACTTCTTTGTACTGTCACTCTTCTTTCTGTCACAGCCATCCTGGAGATTGTTAACATGGTCAATGTTTTTCCTGGTTGAAAGGCATTAAATTTAGCAAAAAAAAGAGCTGATTATTCACTGACATGAAGTTTCTCTGGGCTGTTTTACACTCCGTTCTTCCACTTAGTTTATTTTCCTTATGCTTTGCACCCTAATACCATTATTAGACAGGATTAGTGCATGCCCTCCATTTCTTGTCCACTCAGCCCAACTACTGCAGATATGATGCCTGTCACTGTATCAGCTGCCATCTGATCAGCTGCCATCACCTCTGCAGGTCATCCACTTCCCCAGCCTTCCCACAGGCCTAATGACACAAATTGCATCGCTGGAGACTGGTAGAGCTTCTCTCCTCTTCCACAGACAACAGCCACCTTCCTCATGCTTGAATAAGTGAGAGAAGTGCCTGTGAGACACAGGCAACAGACTAAAGATCTTTTTCCTTACCCAGGGTACACTGATATATCTGTCTGAGATGATGGGTGGGTCACTCCTGCTGTATGCAGCATTGTCTAGAATGATGCTGTTGGTAGGCCCTCCTAAGCAACGGACTTTGGATACGATAGCTTGTATGAGACAGTTTATATAATAAGTCATAGCTTGCAAGACTTACTTCACATCTTACTAGTCTCAACAGCTTTTGTCTTTTGGAGCCTTTATTATAAAAGGGGAACACTCTTTTTCTTTATTTCAGGTTATTCTGACAGATGTGGGAATGGAAATAAAGAACTATGAATCACTTTTCTTTACCCAGAATCTGGAATAATCTCCAAGAAAGAATCTTAAAAAGAGCTTTACAGGTTTCTTATGGGTTCCTTCATAGCCTAAAATCACCAGGACAGCCTGCACCATCTGCAAAGAAAGCAAGCATATTCCAACTGGGAATTAAAATGCAATTTATATGCCTACTTCAGAAGCTGTGAGTCTGCCACTTATGCTTAACCTGTAGCCACCTACAGAACTGCTTGGTACTGGAGCATGGGAATGAAAATTTTCCCAGGAACTTAAATGCTCTGCTTCTGAGCATTCATCAATTCATTTCCATTTCAAGAATAACAAGCACATGGGCCACTGCCCATGAGCTCATTCAGATGATCACTTAGGTTGTCTTCACTATACATGCTCTCTGGGACTCAGCCTGGTAGATGTACTGAGTCTGTGATGTCCATGTGATGTCCATCCTGGCAAACACTACCAGTGAACGAAGGCCCACACTTGGTATAAAATTCACCTATTTGAGCTCTTGCTCAGCACGTTCAACACCACAGTTCAATTTGCTTTTCTAGCTAAGAGGATCCAAGGCCACATTTGCTATCAAGCTACAGACTTTGATCCAAGGGTATTACTCCATTCTGTCTGTCGGAGCTGTCTGGTGCCCGTTTTACCAGCAAGCACAAGGGGTAGCACAGCTTATGACAGGTGAACTGATCCCATCCGCTGGCCATGCTACCTGTAACTGCTAGACTTCTTTGCCTTCTGGGTTTAGTCCAGCTTTCCAAAGCAATTTTGCTGACAAATAGCTAAAGGCATTTGCAGGACAGACTATATTATTCTAAGGACTCCATGTACAGAATATCATCAACCTGTTGCTGGAGGTAGTCCCTTCTTTCTCTCAAGTGTAAAGAGTTTTACAAGAGTACTCATCACTGTCTTGCTTCTGACGGCTGTTGTGGCTGGTCTCTGAGTGCTGGTCCTTGTGATGCACGTTTTCTTCGTTCCACTTACTTATGGATGTTGGAGTAAGATTAGAACTTGGTGTTTAAATGCCATGATAGCATAAACTCAAGCCCTTCAACTTACATAACCAGAAAAAAGGTTGTTTGTACTTGTGCATAATAATATACTCTTCTAATTCTGTGGTCCCATGGGACCACATTTCTGTGGTTGCTACTGACTTCTACCACATCCACTATACAGTATGAAGTAATAAATTTATTTTTATGCAGTATTGATGGTCTGTCCTGGTACCTCAGTGAGAACAAGATACAAGAAGAAAATAGGCATCTCTTTATACTTCTGACCTGGTATGAATACCAGGGGAAAAGCACTGTATTTTTTGGATATACTACAGGCAAAAAATAAAGAGTAAATGTGGCATTCAAGACTAATGCTCAAAATACTACACAAGCATAAATTAAACTTTCCTCTAATGAGGGGAAAATAAGGTACAGATCATATAAATTGATCAACATTAAAACTCACAGAAATAACAGAACTGGGTTAGAACATGTAATCTTTGCCATAATTTCCTTCTTTAAATTATATTCCCTCTCCATAATAACTTTCTGTGGCTTCACTCATCTCTCATACAACAAGAAAAGTAACAAAA
>VZTO01011782.1:1802-20737 GCA_013400615.1 Syrrhaptes paradoxus
GTGGTGAGACACTGGAACAGGTTGCCCAGGGAGGTTGTGGATGCCCCATCCCTGGAGGTGTTCAAGGCCAGGCTGGATGAGGCTTTGAGCAACCTGGTCTAGTGGAGGGTGTCCCTGCCCATGGCAGGGGGGTTGGAACTTGATGATCTTTAAGGTCCTTTCCAACCCAAACCATTCTATGATTCTATGATCCTCCTCAAGTGATGAGAACTTTTACTGTTCTTTGGTGGTAACTTTGGCCTTCTACTCTAGTTCAAAATGGAAAAATAAGCACAATATACTTTTTCTTTTTAGAGTGGAAATTCTCTTTCCTGATAATAAAAAATAAAACTTATGAATAATACCCTAAACATGTAGATGTTTCCAAATGCATTTTGGAATAAAAGTTAGTTTTCTTTATATAGGTATGTATATAGACACGTGAGAATTCAATCTCTGTACAGATATACACAAAAATATGTGCATATGCATACACAAGCATATGAAGTTTGACTTCCGTACAGATTTACAAAAACCTGTATAGATTCACAGTCACCAAGAAACAAAGTGGATGTTCTACAATCAAAAGAAAAGAGTCTCTATATCAGAAAATTTATCTTTGCTGTATCTTGGATATCAGAAACAGTCTAAATGCAGCAACAAAAAAGAACACATGGAGTAATTTACAGTTTTGAGTAAACTATGGGAAAACTCTGTAGTGTTTTCAGTGCAATATAAACAACTTCCAATACTTGAGACAGCCTTTTAAAGAGTTGCAGACTTAAAAGAGTTACTGAAGACAAAATGTGGACTTGAAAAAGAAGGCCAAAGTAGTCCTGTGCCCTATTTTAACTGATTTTTGGATGGGTACAAATTGAAAGAGCAAGCTCAAGTTGGCTTAGCATATAAAGTACACAGTGTACTCCAGTAGAAACCACAAATACTACAGAAATAAAGCTTTTTCTAACCAATGGTGTCTGATGAGCCAGTATTCTCAAACTGAGGACAGCAATAAGCAGCAGCATGAATTAATTGCAGTAAAGTACAAACCCTCTTTTCCTAATTAAAAATGCAAATTTTGACACAAGTCTTTTTCTAGTGCTATGATAAAGACTTATTCCCATGTGAGAACAGGCCAGGAATATTTTTTGTCTACTTCAAGGTCAGTTGTGCACTTGATTAAAATTTTATTTATTTTAAATTCTGAACTGCCTCTAAAACACAAACTAACTTGAAAGATGACCACTGTTTTTAATGAAGTGTTGAAATGAATTAATATGTCCCTGGAGTTTCAACAGTTCTTGTTTGGTAGGAGGTTGAAAAGCATGGGATTGATGATCATCTTTCATATAGCCATTATCAGAATCTACCTTTCCCTGCAAGACTGGTTTTACACATGAATCCAACTGCCATACATGCATAATAATTTACAGTAGGCAAGAAGACAACTTTGATCAAAACCCAGCACACATTTTACAGAGTGAAGGCTTCTGGAAAGAGGGTCTGCCACTTACTAAAGCAATTGAAGGTTTCACAGGGATTTAACAGCTTATAGGGTGATGACACTAGTGCTGCAGTCTCAGCTGAATTAAATCTGACTTGATCCAATTAACAGCACTGAATAGGAACCATAAAAGGCTAAATTCAAAAAAGAAAAAAATTCAGAAGAACTATGTTATTTTCCCATTATCTAGGATAACTGATCTGATACACTGCAATTAAGATTTAGAGCTAGCATGTAACGAAGAAAATAATACACTGCTGTAAGTACTTTCTTACCCTTCTAAAATCCAGAGTCTGCTCCTGTGATTACTAGTATGGTTTGGCCATATTTGTTACATGGAAAGGATAGAAAATTATGAACCTGAAATCAGAGAAGAAAACGTATGCTAATGCATGTTTCTTGAAATAGCCACATTCTTCTTCCACCATTTCACCATTGTTTAAGTTTGGTTTTAAAAACATTGAAGTTGCTTTAATCAACACCTTGTAACTGAGACTGTAATGTAAAGGAAAGTTATCTGACATTTATTATTATCTATGATGAGGTATTTTAATCCCTCTTAGTCTCATGGAAGACAGTTCACACACAGAAAGACAAAATATGATGCTTATATGTAAATCTTGGACATCCTATTCCACTTCAAATTTTCTATTTGTTCAATGCTTGACACATCTTGAATTTCAGTTGAAAACCACCGTGGATTTTTCATGTCTCTATAGCAGAAATGTAGATGCTTTAAAGAGACGGAAACAAACAATAGCCATTTCATGTGTCCTCAACTCGGCATCCTTTCCCATCATTGCACATAAGCCTATAATCTCTCTCATCCCCTAAACAAGTAACTTATTATCATACTAGACACTTTTCTGTCCTTTATCTCTCACATTCAGGCTATTACTAAATCCTGTCATTTTGCCTTTAGAACATCTCCAAAATCTAGCCTTTCCATTTAATTTGTGTTTTCAGGAATGAGCAGTCATTCAGGAAATAACTGAGGCACAACAAGGGCACTGACGTGTCTATCAAGTACTTCATTCCTTTCCTCTTAATACCTCAGTTGCTCCCTCCTTTGCTTCTAGTTCACCTTCCTTCCTCATCCGAAATTTCTTACCCCCTGCTCTGAAGGCTTTCTCCTTCTGTGTCCAGTATAAGTCAGTTATTACTTAAATCCTTTTGAAAGCACTTTGGTGTCACGTTCTAGGCTTCTCCTTAAACCCAAGACTTCACTCCTGATCCTTTACGTGACAACACTTTCTGCTCTTTCAGACAGAACTCTGTATCTTCAGAGTCCTTTAAACACAGAAAACAAAGTACAATTTTTAAAGCATGCATGACATTTTTTTTCTCATCTTTTATCTGGGCATTTTTCAAGACTTTTTTGTTCCTGCTGTTTATTAGTCACTAGAAACATTGGCTATTCTAGCACTAAAACTATGAGTAAAACAATACAATAGATAGGTCTAACACTTATTACATGCTCAATAGTTTCCAATTCTAATCATCCACCTCATATAATGTATTTAGAAGAATACTTGTTTTGTCAGACTATCTAGGATGTCCTTGGGGTACTAAGATCATTTTACTACACATTACAAAAAGCATAAAATGTGTCTAGACAATAAACCAAAATATATTTTTTACTATATTCACATAGCTCTAGAGTAGCTGTACTGACTTCAAAACTTTGTATTGATGAAAAGACGAAAACATTTTTATGAATGCTTCTGGAATTAAAATCATTCTGTATCATATATTTTGCTGAACTGCTGAAGGGACTGTAAAGACAACAAAGGTATAAGTGATATCCTGATGCTTGATCAGTATCTTTACTCCTATGCTGAACCGTATTAAAGAGGATAAAGAAATAAGAAGATTCATGAAAGCTTTTTGTGTTTGGAATCTGTGATAAACCTTACAAGTGAGAAGTTACATAATCATACATTTTTTGATTAAAAAAAACTTACATTGCTGCTCCTTTTTTAATCCGCAAAAAGTAATTTAGTTACCTTTTGGTGCAGTATTGGCTGTGATGAACTGGTGAAGCTGCGACAGAGCTATCTAAGGAAAATCTTAGATTGAAATCTTCCCAAAAAAGGAAGCAAAGAAGCTAACCTCTCTGTTATACATTTAGAGGCATGTAAATATGATGACTACAGTTTGCTTCTTTTTCTTCCCTTATATACTTGTGGGGATACACTGGTAAGACAAGAATACTTAAAGAACTGTTTCTACATTGCTTAGGCCCTATGCTATATTTTAGTGAGGCAAAAGAAAATAGAGGAATACAGTTGCCATTGAACTTTGTTAGAGAACAAAGAAACAGCACTGAGTTTGGTTTTGGGTGGTACGTCAGTCTTATGAGGTATCAGATTGACAGCACCATAATCTGAAGTTGTTATCCTTGTAGTACAAGCTTCTTCACCCTGTTTTAGGCAAATGTTTCAGCCATAACCAGCAAGGGCCTCTTCTAGATCTCAAGAATTTAAGTTCAGGGGAATTTGGTTTTTAATCTCTTGTCAGGGTATGCCAAAATGATCTTTCTGTTAGTGATAACTTTTAGCATTACTTATTTTTGTAGAAATTTTGGAGTGAGAACCCATTTAGAATTCAAAAACACTTTGATCACCTTTTCAGACCAGGTTAGAAAGGTAATTCAGTTTTATTCTATTAAAAATTTTGAGTTTCAAATTTATCTCTAAACTTCAATTATTTTACCTTTAAATTCCATTACTGGGACTTTCATACTTTGCAAAGGTTAGACTTTCTTTATGTAAATTCTATAGTAATATAACACATGAAAGGAAATTTTGCCTTTGAGTGGTGTGGTATCCATGAAAAATAAAGGAAAATAAAAATAAGAATCACCATCCTTCTTGCAGAGCCTAACTTCTTCCTGTGAAATAATCTAAACAACACATTTTATTGACTTAGTTCACATGATAATACAGCTAACACTGATGCCAAGAGGATAAGTGCTTAACATTCTCTGCAGAGGATGGAGGGTAAATTTTTGCCTGGGAAGAAAATTGAATCACAACTAAATTTCCTTAGCTTGACAAATTACCTCTGCTACATTCTACATCTCTATTCAATTAAACAAATATTCTGGTGGTCCAGCATTATTTAACCATTATTAAACTCACTTAAAATGAAATTATTATTTTTTCCTCATCAAAGGTTCTTTTACAAAGAGCAGCACTTTTCAGCTTTCTACTTTAATTTATTCTTCATTTGCGCCAAAGGAGCCAAGTTGGATTCTAACCTTGACCAAATTAGTAACTGAGAATCATTCAGAAGAAAAAGTTTAATCTCAGGGGTAAAAGGTTCATATTAAGATGCTGTCAGAACTTAATGTGATAAAAAAAAAAGCAATTCCATGCTGCTTGAAATGAACAACATACTTGAAACTCTTCAAAAATGTTCTCTGTATATTGGAACCTAGATAATCATAACATAATGGACTTGTGTCAGCTTTTTCACCAACAAAAAAAACCTTCAGCTGCACTTTTTATGTGCCCAATTAAGTGCACTGGGACAACAAGATAAAGCTATTTATGATTTGGCCTTTTGGTTGCATTCAAGTACCTTATAATCTTCCTTAAATTGTGGCACCCAGGAACTGCACACTGTACTCAAGGTGAGACCACACCAAAGCTACATACAGCAGGATAATCACTTCTTTTGACTGTCTGGTTGCACCGTGTTTAATGCACCCCAGGATGCAGTTTGCCCTCTTGGCTGCCAGGGCACACTGATGACTCACGATGAGCCTGCTGTTCCTTAATATAGGGTATAGAACAATATAACATGCATTTAGACTAAAATATGTATTAGTAGAAGTCCATGCTTATAGATATTATCTTTCTGTTTCCAACACTAAAGAAAACCTATGCAATACTATTTATTTGTTAACAGATAAGCCAGTTGTTATATGGATTGTTCAGCCTTTGAAACATAATGTTGGCTGTAGCTGTGACCTGTCAGCCGATGTCTACAGAACACCTAGCAAGTCCACCTTACAAAGTACTACTTTACAAACCATCTCAGACAGAGGATAGAGGCGTGCACGCACACACCACACACACATGCTCCCTCCATAAACACACTTGGTTTTAGAAATTCTCTTCTCCACCTGATTTCAAGCATCATGTGAATAGAGAATGAGCCGATTCCATACCTCAGGTTGACATTTACGAAGTTGTTCACAATTTTTGCTGCTTTGCCAAGGGGCAGCCAGGATTGAACAGCTTTTTGTGATTTATTTTTTCTTTTTTTTTTTCAGGCAACAGATGAATCATGCACTTGAACATATGAGCAAACCTAGCTAATCATAGTAGTCATGCCCAAGGGAGGAGTAAAATACTGTTCCCCCACTTACAGTGATTTCTTCATCTGATGCTTGAGAAGGTACTAGTTGCCATTAGGGACTGTAGATCATGGGAAAAAACTCATAGACAGAAACTGCTGTCTGAGCATGCTCTGCAATGGCTCTGGGAGAAAAGGCAACAATCTTAGACAGCTGTAAATATCAAAGCAATCACACCAAGAAAGTCTACATAGCAAAAAGGATTGTACCTCAGCCAGTGACGGGGTGAGAGAACATCTTGAAAGAAAAAAGACCTAGAAGAAAGAAAAAGAAGGCAACATACAGAAAAGATACTGAGAAACAAAAGCATACATTTATATTTGCATTTGTACTTACATTCAGTAGTTCTTATAATGAGATAAGGATTATATTAGTTAGGGTTTTTTCTTGTAGTGAGCATTATTCTTTTTGTTCTGTAGCAATTTTATACCTAGAATAATGATCAATGACCAATAAGAAATGTCTTATTTTGCAGCTGGCCTTTGTTTCATGCAGAATTTCTAAAGCTAAACAATACACAGACATACAGAATATTTCTCTCTTCCATCATATCCTTGTTTATTCAATAAGACATGAAAGACAGGATAACAAAGTATTTTGCCTACAATTCCTAACCAGTAAGGTTTAATAATACTGACTCATGACCTGAATACTGGAGAAGATCACAGATAGAGTGAGTTCTCAAAAATAAGTCATCTGCAGACCAATACCAGTTGTTCAAGTCATGCCAAAACCTGACAATTTATTCTGTATTGTCCTGCTGTACTGAAGCAGAACTGGCTAACTTAAGGTACAGAGAGATGGAGAGAAAGAAAACGAAAGTGAACCATGGCATGCCATCCGTATCAGACACACATACTGATAAAGTAATAGATATTGATAGACTCTTGCTGTGGAACATTTTGGGACTTTCAGACTCCAAAATATTGTATTTTTTTATGCTGCAAAGACAGGAAGACAGAACGCTATTGTTTCAGTGCCCGTTAAATCTGAATGAGAACAGGATAGCCACTCAGCACTTGCAGATTATCTATTTGTTTTTTTTTAAGAGTGTTGGGTGAGGCCAATTATGATGGGACTGAATAGTGGATAGAGCATTTTGAATTTTAATTGCTACTGCTAATGCAGTTTATATAAACTTCCTGGAATGCTGGAAAGTATTTGATCTGAATTACTGTAATCATTGTTCTGATTCTTTATCTCATTATAAAGAAGCCCTCAGGGACATATTTGGCCCTATGCCTTTGGATTCTATTGCTTTTAAACACTGCCACAAATGCATCTTTCTTGTTCAGTTGGCATTCATCAAGGTTTTATTTCAGACTGTTGAGGCAGTATTCCATCATTTTAACCCAAGTAATGGTAATTTTATTTGTTTCTTCGAAGCAAAAGAAAGTTTAATAGAAGCAATGGGGCCAAAGATTCTTGTGAAAAGAAAAAAAGTATATCTTTAAATGGGAAATCAGAATGAAAGTAAATTCCAAAATTGGTATTACTGGCAATGGAACAGAGGAACCAAAGGTAAATGAATGTAAGCATCATGTTAGCAATGATCTATTGGAAGACATGATTAGAGGAGTCCCCAGATTGAGACAGTTTACATACTATCTATATATCTATACTTACAAAAATACCAAGTCAGAACAATACTATGCATTTTTAACTCCTACTAGATTATCTTTGTGCTTTTTGTTTTCTGTATATGTAATGGTTGCATTGATTAGGCAATCACATGCTACCTTAACACATGGTATGTTTTATAGGGTTTTGCTGCTTATAACATTACCTCTTATTTCTCAAGGCCATTTTTTTTGGTTTTTTTTTGTTGTTGTTGACTGTTCTTTTGTATTTATTAGTTGGCACACAAATATTCATCAGTATCATGAGAACAGCTATACTTGAAATGCAGATAATGACACATTTTCCTGCCCCTAAATTAACAGTTTCCTTGCAGTATACAAGCAAATCTGTCAGTGATTGACTCCTGGATGCCAGACAACATTTTGAAATATTGCAACTTAATTGGACTGAGGAGTCTTTTTTGGCCCTACATATTTTCTTGGGGCTTTTGTTTTTTTGTCTTTTCTTTTTTTCCCCTCTGCCTACTAAACATTGCTTTTAATGGCAGACTAGTTGTTCAAGCTTTTCTCCTTTTTTTTTTTTTTAATTTAGCTAGGTCTGCTTTCTTCCTAGATGAAGAATAAGAATTTGAATTCTACTGTCTAGCTATTTTTTCCTTTACTATTTCATTTAGGCAAATATTACTCTCTCTAGTTACAGATTACCAGTTGTAACAGAAGATATATCGAGTTATTATTACATTAATGTATTGCATTTTGCTCATTTTCAAATGTTCCTTGAACAAAAGCTTGTCTTATTGTCAAACACAAATAATAGAAATAACATCCTGGGATCTAGAAGACATGGCATATAAGAACTGTGGTTGGTTGACCTTGGCTAGGGGACAGATGTCCTAGCCCAGCTGCTTTCCCCTCCTCCCCCTCAATAGGAGAAGAAAATAGAGGGGAGAAAATAGGATGGAAAGCTCATGGATCAAGATATAGAGAGGGAGATTCCTTACCAGTTACTATGACAGGCAAAAAGGGCTCAACCTGAGGAAAATTAATTTAAGGCATTCCCAATTTGAGTCAGATGGTGAGAAACAAAGGCAGAAACTAAAACACTTTCCACAACCCCTCACCCTCTTCCCAGGCTCAACTTCACTCTTTCATACCCAACTCCTCCACCTCCCCACTCAGCCCTGCAGTAATGCAGGGGAATGGCAGGTTGTGGTCAGTCTGTAACTGTTCAGTTTTGTTGGTCCTTCTTCCTCACATTCTTTCCCCTGCTCCAGTGTGAGTACTTTCCACAGGCTGTAGCTTTATTCAGAGTATATCTGCCTGTTCAGGTGTGGGATCCTCCTCAGGCTGCAATGTGGATATCTGCTCCAACATGGTCCTCTCCATGGCTGCAGGGAAATATCTGAGGTGTCAGAAAGCATTAAAACCATATCTTCTTCATTAAATCTATGATCACTTATGCTGGTTTATGTCCTGGCTTGAGGTATTTTAAGGTTTGGATTGTCAAAGTGTAGCCTGTCAGGAGTATTTAACTAGTCTAAAGTTTCTGCAAAAGAGTGAAGTGTTAATCCTGTAATCTGTGGCAAAATTACGAAAAAATGAATGGAGAATATCTAGAAGCCTTGTGCTGAGAGAAAAAAAACAACTAATGATGAAAAATATAGCAGTTGTCTAATGGAAAATCAACAAAAGTAAATTCAGACACATGTCTTAGCACAGAAACATGAAGGATGCTTCAGGGAATAATAGTGTGCTAGTCTTCCTGTGAGACTAGACTTGCTCATTTCACATTAAAAACAGGTAGGTATCATATGGTTTACAATAATCTAGGAATCTGACTTCAAGTGATGCATGTAAATCCTTACAAAACTACAACAGAACTATCACAAGTGTGAAAATATGGAAGTCCAAATCCCATCAGGCACTGTTGCCTAACCACTGCCCAAGCAACACAAGAATATCTTTGCTGCTCTCAAAACACTTATGAGGAGCCACTAATGATAGATCTATATGCTGTCTTTGCCTTTGTGTGTGTGGAAGGAAACACAACAAACACACAAGTGCAGGGCTTCATTCTTGCCTTGCACTCCCATGGCCCCTAAAGCCTTCCACTGCATCATTCTGCTAAGAAGCAGATCCCATAAACCACCTCAAGTGTTGTTAGACATCAGGCAACATGCAGGAATTGGAAATTATGAAAAGTTGATGCAGTCATTACTATACCTGTCCTCCCAAACTTGTCAGTGAACACCAGTTAAGTTATTAAGCCTTGCACCCATAATGAGAAAACACACCACAATAGTGTTCCACATTAAAGGTAATGGTGACACAATAACATAAACTGTAACAACACTGTAACATCAACTATTGTTGATCTCAATGAACAGTAGTGGGTGATCATTTTCTAGGTTCTAGCTACATAAAATATTTATCATCTCTGACTCAGGATTTTAGGGAGACCAGGACCAAAACAACAATATTTTACACATTGTTTCTTTACCAAATTGTTCTTGTAATTTCCTATCCTTAGAGGAAAAAAAAAGAAAAAAAAAAGTGGTTATTTTCTTCCATAGGAAATATTAGGTAAGATAGGCTCAATAATAACTTACCAAATGATACTACACTTCCATATTCTACTACTTGTGGGAGATACTATCAGCTGTAATTTGGGTATTACTGAGCAAATAGAACCTATTTTGTATGCACATTTCCATTTGGTATTTCTTCTCTTATGAAATTAATTTTTAGATTAAAAATATATTACATAGCATGCTTATCACTGTCTAGCACAGAAATAATAAGGAGCAGGTGTCTGAGTTTTGTTAATGTAGTCATGTTGTTTGGGAAATACCTTTTGTGAAATTTGTTCTCTGAAACTGTATTTATGCCTTTCTATCTGGCAAGAGTTGAGGAAAGATAGAAGGGAAATTTAATTTAAAAGTGTTTCATATGCATATAAGAACAAGTCCAGCCTATTTTTCTGACTGAACCTCTTTTCAAGAAAGATAGAACCCCTGCTGAAATACCTGTGTCATTCCAAGTATGTCTGAATCCTTTATACATGTGCCTTATTCTAGGTAGACAGGGTAGAGGTGGGAAGAAGAGAACAAATGAAAGCCAATCAACCAATTTAATCAACCAATGAAAGCCAACAACAAATTTGAAAGTTTGCAGCATACAAGGACCAAAACTGAGGATCACATTTCCCAGGTAATTTTTGTTCATTGTACATTTCACTGCCTTTTTAAGCTAGAACTTCTTCCCCTTAAAATGGAGGCTGCTGTAATCAGTAACATGGTCGATCCACAATTCAGTTAGGCACAGTGCCTTCAAGAAAGATGACTACTTAAATGAAGGACTCTCTATGTTCTCTGTGAAATGTGTTTACTCATAAATACGTAATTCACTGGTGTATCATGCCATGTATCTTGCTCAAGCACCTGGTCTACCGAGATAGCCACTCATTTCTGTTGCCATCTGTGATAATTATAACAGTATAGCTCTAGTGGAAGAGATTTATGCTACAAAGCTGAAAGTCCACTGTTCAGATGCAGACAGTGATGACTGAGGAGAGGCATAAATTTACTTCCACAAAAAAACAGGAGGTACGTATTTAAATCTGAGACAGTGCATGTGAAAACCCAGCTGTTAAAAATATGTAATCAAGATTACAAAAACAAAATTGCAAGTATCAGAAACAGGATTATACTTCCTAAATTAATTCTGCCCCATCCTATTGTGATGACATGTTTTACTTCACAAAATCTAATAATAATATTTCTTTCTAAAGAATCAGCTTTCAATATCAAAATGCAAAAGAAACGCACCCACATTTTGTTTCTTAAGAAAGATAGTCATAAAGATAATCCTTGCATTTGTTTGGGAGCCTACAGTTTCTTGATTATTCTGTTTAGCAAACAACCAGGTGCTCTTGCAGCCTATCCATTTTACTCTGTGCATGTGTAAGCTTCTCTGACAAATAAACAAATGTACCCAGATAGTTCTTTTCATACATAGCATACTAATAAGCTATAAATCAACAGATCTCAGATAAATCAAATTGCAAATGATCAGTGGCACCACATTTGTTTTACATTCAGCATTCAATATAATTAATGCATTTTTCAGTTATTTGTAATATTCCCACAATTTTCCATGTCATAACAATAGTTTTGTTGGGTTTGTTTTCTTTTTAACCATTGCACTTTATTTTTAGCTAGATAAAATGCTACCCCTGCAGCTTGCTTGCTGCATGACTATAACTACCACATGGAGGGGAAGTGATTTTGAGGAGTTTGATCATTATGCATAAATACAGCTATTTTTTCCTTTTGGTAGGTTTTTTTAAAAACATTTTGAAATTGCAGTAGAGTCCATTAAAGAATACAAAATTCACTACAATATCTCATACTTTTTATTTTAAACATTATCTCATTTCCTTGAGCTATTCTAAGCAATTGTTTATTTATTTTTCCTGTTAATTTTGATAATTCTGAGGATTTGGAGCCAAAAGAGCAGATAAAAAGAAACACCAGATTTCTTCAAACTCACATTTCAACAACCAGCAGACATGTATGAATGAACCTAAAAGCTTTCCAATATATGCTTGTAGATTTTCTAAACCATTAAAACAGAAACTTCTAAGACTTTAGAAAAAGACTGTCAAAATCTGCTCCTTAAGGAGCTGGCACAGAGTTTAAGAAATACCCCAGCTTAGCCTTCATTCCTCACTACCAAGTTTTTGCAGGATGAAATATATAATCAACACAGAAAATAAACAGACCCGTCTGGACTGTCCCTTACTATATGGCATCTTTATTTGAAAAAGGACAGGGATCAAGAAAAAAAAATAAAGATATGTAATACAGAAGTTAGAACCCTAAGAATAAAAAATAGCAGAAAATACTCTGAAAAATGCTCTCAAAAGTAGCTGCATCCCAAAAGACTCCACGCTGGATGTTAGTCCAGGAGAGACTGAATGGGGTTTTACATGAAGAAGTGAGTGCAGAGCCACAGTTTCTGAGAGAGACGTTCCTTGTTTGTGAGAAACCAATGCAGAATTTGTAAGGTACTACACAGTCAGAAACAATTAGCCATATCATTTCCAGTAGGACTGTATTTGGAATGCTCCAGTACAGCAATTAATTAGCATCTGGATGCATGGACAAGCAGGGTGTCATACCTTCAGAAGCCTCATGGAGCACGGGTCCACTCTGTGCCCAGGTGAGGGAGGGCTATGTGCTGAGCAGGCAGCATGCACAAATGCATTCAGGCTGTTGGCTCTTGGGTACATCTCCCCCACTTGTGGGGGGTGGGCTCTCTGGGCACAGGATCAGCTTAGAATTTTTTTTTTTCCTAACAGATAATAACATGGACAATTTGTACTAGATCTCCTTGGCTCATTTTTCTAGAAGTATAACTTAGGAAGGATTGATACGACTATGACATATGCATAGAGGAAGTAAAGATAATTGGCCATAGTGGCTGTAACATTTGGTTTGTACTTGGCAAAGCACAGACAATGCCGTCATCAGACAACTGGCCACAGATGGACAGCTTATTTGTGAAAGAAAACATAGTGGTGGGTGGACAAAACAACACTTGTTGGATAAGGGACTCTCCGTATAAGGCACTCTCTTTTCAGTGGCAAGGAGGCTTTGGTTCAGATCTCTCCTCTAAATTACAAAGAGGTTATATTTTTAACTGTCTCCTGTGGTCTAAATGATTGCCCTAACCATTGGCTTGGGGGACTTGAGGGGAAAGAAAATTGACCTTATTTTATCTTTTCATTGCCAAATAATTCTTCCTTTAAAATGTAGGTTTTATTACTACATTTTCTGTGACTTAATCACCCCCAAATAGAGCTGTTTTAATTTTAAAGCAAATTAAGTATCTCTTGACTCAAATGGAACACTTTACTTCCATGAAAACTGGGGAAAAAGCTTAATTTTGAGTTGATGGAAACCTAGTAATGTATCTATTGTTCAATTTCCTGGTCTTGCCACTGAATTGAGAACAAATACGCCTTTTTTACCGTCCCTACTCTTTTGAGAAGCCTTAAACTAGAATCTGGCCTTGATCAACACTAGATAATAGTTCCTCAAGACTATACCATGCTAGCTGTATATTCTCCTGTTCTTTTCCTTTCAGTACAAACAAAGCAAAGCACAGTAATTTTCTGTCCTAAAATGTATGTGTATGTATCTAAGAAAAACTTGAACAGAGAACTCTTGTTACTGACTCTAGCAATCACTGAAGCAAAATTGGGAAAAAGGAAACAGGAAAAAGCAGCAGCCATTATCAATAGCATGCTTTGTATGTTCAAAAACATACAAACCTTTTAAGAACCTTATATTTTCCTCTTTTTATCTACTTGGACAAAAGGCACCCCCTGTTACTAAGCTTGCCCTCTTTTAAAGCACATGGAAGGTGTCGATCTTGGACATATTATACATCTGTAACTCACAAATCCCAAAATGTATGGACAGCTACTGTCTGAAACTAGACTTCTCCTTTCCCTTTGTAATTATCTTCCAAACTAGATCTTGTTTATTCACTACCAGGACTTTTTTTTTTTAATGGCACAGTGAACAGCAACTTAAACAAAATGGTCAACTGCAATATTGACCTCCAAAAAAAGATGAAATATTTTTATTAGAGATTATTGGCCTTTTCTGTCATTACCTCTCGATGGAACAGGGAAGATAATACTAGCAGGAGGTGAAATTCTATTAGTGTCATGAACTCTAACAGAAGAGCTGTGTTGTGTATTTGTTCATAGTGCTTCCAGTTTTATCTTTTCCAGAAGTATAGCTGGTTCCACAATTTCATATGAATTTCATGAAAGATATAAACACTGACATTGCATACAGCTGGTTGGTTCATGAGATAAGACTCATAAGAAGTACAATTTTTCCCATTTGGCCTTTTCTTTGAGTAGCAATAATATACAGATTAAGACAAAAAGCACTAACAATGACAATCAGAAGCAGCATTAATACCAGCAGCACCCTTATACACTATTTTGTCAAAGATTTTGCAGGATTAACAGTAGTTGTTTTTCTTTAATTACAGAATAACCTGAAGGGGGTCTACAGGAGAGATGGGGAGGTACTCTATCAGGGAGTGTAGCGATAGGACAAGGGGTAACAGTTGTAAACTCAAACAAGGCAGATTTAGATTAGATGTTAGGAAGAAATTTTTCACTGTGAGGTTGGTGAGACACTGGCACAGGTGTGGAAGCTGTGGATGCCCCATCCCTGGAGGTGTTCAAGGCCAGGCTGGATGAGGCTTTGAGCAACCTGGGCTAGTGGGAGGTGTCCCTGCCCACGGCAGAGAGGTTGGAACTTGATGATCTTTAGGGTCCTTTCCAACCCAAACCATTCTATGATTCTATGAAAGTCCCCATGCATGCATCTGTCTAGCCCTTCTTAACTGCTATAGCATTCGGGGTTTTTTTTTTGTATCACAACAGACATTTTTTGATAAGGTGAAGTTACTTTTCTTTCCATATCTGGAACCAGAATCGTAACACTCACGCAGCAGTTTTGGTGTTATTAAGTTTGTTATTACAGACTTTTTGCATGAGGGAGACAAAAAATGAAACAAAAAAACCCCACACCCAAAACAAATAGCACAATCACGGGCCTGGCTGGTATGGAAAGTTGTGATAATTCAGGTAACCATATCTAGGCAAGACCCATAAAAGAACACAGAAACCTAAGTATCACCAAACTGCCTTTGTAGATTCTTCTGTTAAAGAAAGAATTTTTCAGCTACCTACTATCAATACGAAATACCAATACCTATCTAAATGTTTCCAGGAATCCGTCTGTTTCAAGGCACGACCAGAACTGCCTAGGTTGATTGCTGCACACAAACTAGGCTTTCCTCTTACACTAAACAGACAGAACTTTTTGGAGAAAAATTGATAATTATGTATGTATGTTTTCCCATGGAGAGTGAAGTGGCAGTGACAATTGCAGTGCCTTGTAATTGCATTACCATGGATTCAGATGGCTCCTCCAACAAGTGCATTTGGTGAGAATTAAACCATGAAGTAAACCTTCCCAAGTATTATTTGACCTAATGAACATTCATTCATATCCTTGAAAACATAATAATTTTAAATTATAGCACTGACCCAGCTAAAACTTTGCACTCTGATAGAACATTCACCTTGGAGGAAAAAGAAGTCTAAATTCTCTCAGAAAGAAAATTTAACCCAGCTCTGCCCACTTGGATGACTATTTTTACAGCTGTATTACTGCATCAAATGAGATGGCAGCATTGCCTTTCATTTTTCTATGATTCTAATAAAAATTTTAATGCTTACTTGCTTGTCTAACTGCCAGAGCAGATAGCTCATGCAGAGCTGCAAGCCAAAAGGCTAAACACCTATGTCATGAGAAGGGGAGGCTCTGTAAGCTTACTCTCCTTCTCATCATTTCCTATTGGCTATAGAAATGGACAGGATCCATGTTTTCTTGGAAGCAGTTTGTATTATAAAGGCAACCTTCTGCAAGGGATGAGAAGAAAGTGGTCCTTCCCTTGGGACACAGACTTGAAAGATAGGACTAGATGAAGTAGACACAGAAGAGATTGTCATAACGAGACACTGAGGAGCATGGAACAGACAGTTAGGTCTCAAAGGACATGGAAGCTGTGTAGGAATTAAAAGGAGCAGCATAAAGCTTATTGCAATCTTGAAAGATACTGAGCATACTGAAACGTTCCTGCAAGGGTTTCAGGAGAAAGTATACTTTTTCTCACATGAACTGTTTATATTTCTATTCTCTCTGATACAGTGAGTGAGTTTTCTAGCCTTAAAAAATTGACGTGTCTTGTTTACATTCTGCTAACAACTGTCTTTTGTCTAAAATTATTATTTTTTTTAATCTACTTTGGGGAATACACAAGCCTAGACAAATCCAGCTCCATACTCTGGCTGACACGGGCTCCTGTAAGGCATATCTGTGATAGCTCCTCACCTAGAACACTGATTTTCACTTCCATTCTTAAATTCATCTATTTTTTAGAAGGTCTTGACACGTCATTTGAGGTTGTGGATTTCTCTAGGCAAGAAACAGAACAAGGGATAAATACACCACCAGGACACAGGAGAATCACCTTACAGCTACTGTGGTTTAACTTAAATGAGGTTTAACTCAGAGAGAACAGCCATTGGCATGGAAACCATATTTTATAGTAGAAAGGTAGGAAAAGGTGCCACAAATGGAGCAGATACTAATGTTCCCGAGTTTGGTTAAATGGACACGATTCGCCGCTTTTGTTCCTATTATGTAGCTTCTCATACCACAAAAATTCCTGTTGGGTTTGAAGGTACTTTGTGCACTAAATGTAACTCAACATGAGCCTGCAAAATGAATACCCAAATTCCCAAATACTATTAATGTTTAATAAAATGGATGCCAGATTCTGTCTGATTGTTATTCAGATGCAGAGTGGGTGAAAATCCTTCCACTCTTACTATACCTATAGAAAATCCACTGGAAGTTGCAGCACCTGGCATATGCAATCAATCAACTCATTTAAAAAAAGGGGGAGGCAAGAGTAACACTGATTTTTATTACTAAATTTTATCTTTGTGTTGCCACAGTTATAGTACCATTAGTCCTGAACTACCTGCTACTGCTATATTATTCACACAGAGGTTTTATTTTGTACCTTCTTTAGCCATGCAAAACTGCAATGTAGTTACACTGACATTCTGGCATCTTTTTTTTACCTAGGCTAGAATTTTAGGTCAAAATCACAAATCTATAACATTTACCAGACCATTGACAAGCTAAACAGTTCCTACTGCTGTATCCTAACTGGGGGGAAAAAAAAAAAAAAGGAAAAACAAAAAAAAAGAAAGCTCCCCAAATCCCAACTAGTTAATTTTAAGATCCAGCTCAATGACTCATAAAAGGGTTAGTACAATGTTGTTGCCTGTGGTAGCACAATACTGAATTTGATGACCCTGGAGGTCTCTTACAGTCTTATGATCTGACAGAATCAAAAGAGCTGATAAGGAATCAAAAATTTATACATCAGGGAGATCTGGCTTCTAAATGTTATATTGTTTTCAGACAAAGAATTATAGTGTATACTCAATGGAAGTGACTGAAAA
Organism: Syrrhaptes paradoxus; assembly: GCA_013400615.1. Classification (NCBI taxonomy): domain Eukaryota; kingdom Metazoa; phylum Chordata; class Aves; order Pterocliformes; family Pteroclidae; genus Syrrhaptes; species Syrrhaptes paradoxus. The sequence goes on from VZTO01011782.1 coordinate 19,367, forward strand.
TCCTCTTTGGGATTTTCCATAAATGCCAGAAGAGAGAAAGGGACATGTGATTCTGTAAATTCTCATGTTATTTCACGCCCAAAATTCAGAGAAAAAAAAAGAGAAGTGGGAGTAGAGAGAGAAAAAGAAAAAAAGAATTTTCAAAATGAACCTCTTTGATTGCAGGAGTTCAATGACTTTAAAAAAAAAATCTTGATTATTTTTTAACTAATTCTGCACTGCAGAAAAAAAATGGAAGAGAAATACATAAATCTCAGTTCTGTGACAAGAGTCTTTGTTCAGCTGAAAAAATAAATCTTTACTTTGAAGTAAAATAATTCTCCTCGAAGACAGAGCTGAAATTTTACCCTTAGATTCACATGATGGACACATCACTTACATTGCTTGAAAATGATCACATCATCAAATCTGTTAAAGATATATGTATGCCTGATGCTGTATTTTCTTCATCTTGTTTTGGTTAATCTACACATTGCCAACTGGCTAAAAACCTAACAAATGAGAATAATGCTCATGCAGGGGTAACTTACTACATTTAGCTTGGCCACACGAAAATGACCATACAGGACACATTTCCAAATATTTCAGACTTCTTAACATACTGATATCTTAGGGACTCACCCTCAGGCATTTGTCTCAGGTATTTATACTTCATGCAGACTTTGACCAAATAAAAATGATAAAATTTTGCTGCCAGTTCATATTCAGTGGCCCATTAAATTAATTGCTGGAATCAGGTAATCTGACTTAGGAAGTAAATCTGCACTTGGACACAATCATTTTCATGTTCAATTATTGGATCAGGAATTGCAATTGTAACAACAAGGGGAACATAGCATATATGCATCCTGAGTTTTGCATCTCAGGCTTCCAGAAAGTTCAGCCAAAGTTACCAATTAAATCAGAGAATGTTTGTTTATCCCTTTCCCTCACTCTCAGCACACAATATTTAGTAACAAATTTTATGTTCTATAAAGATACACAGCTTCAGTCTCTTCTTCCACTATGTCAAAACAGCCTTCAGTGTAGGACCTTTAAAGGTAGCTCAGAACTGTCTTTCGTTACATATAAGCTTTTAGCCTCTACTACATGTTTGTACACTTATTTTTTTTATGGTGACTTTTGTAAACATCTTCTAAAATTCATTCAATTTTTCCTAGAAAGCAGAAGAGGTTACTATTAAGGGAAACAATCATTGCTATCACCAAGACTTGCATTTGTTTGTGAAATTGTATACTAAAGAACTGAATAGGTATAGAACAGCTGATTTTTCATGATATTTTTATGTTCATACAGAAATTCAGAGAATGTTCAAACACACCATCCAGACTGCAGTCAACAGGATGTATCAGAATCACTTTGAAAGTAGAT
>VZTO01011783.1:0-10253 GCA_013400615.1 Syrrhaptes paradoxus
TTGATTAAAAATAAATAAAAAAATAACAGAGCCTTCAGGAGAGTTAGAGAACAAGGACCAGTATAAAGAGTTCTTGTCAAGCAAGACAAGATTTATTAGCTGTCATTATTCAGCCAGTAACTACCTGCCAGCAAATGGTATTTGAATACATATCTAAGATTACCATTAAACTTCTGAATAACTCAAGAACACAAAGCACTAACAACTACGGTACACTAAATTATTACCATTACGCACAAACCACCACAAACATACATTTTCTAATTATTCTCCTATTATAAATTATGTTCCAAAGCTTCTGAAAATAACATACAGAATAACCAACCATCTCTGCACTATGATTTGACAGATGCACTTCAGTCTTTTGAAGACTCATTGTCATTATCATTTACACTATTGTTTCTACTACTGTTTAATTATTTATTTATTTTAACATTACTGACACCTATCTACCCAGTAGGGAAACTTGCCTGAAGTCTTGACACAGTTATACCCATGCAGAAAGCCTCTGCAACAGATAACCAATTCCGTTACTTTGGCTGGGATACTGTCTTTCCACAGGCTAATTTGTCATCATCAATTGATTTTTTTCCGAATTTTCGGATCCATGACTAACTTCCACTCTCCTTACCACTCATTCTGTATCAGAAAGTCAATTCCAAGCTCTAATCCCTGCAAATACTAGTCTCCCTACTTTTTTTCCAAGAAAAAATTTCATTCTGTTTCCCTGACTGCCCTTCACACTTACAAATGCTCATCTCCTGAAGGCTGCTTAAAAACTGCTCTTCTGTGCTGCCAGAAAGCATCAGAAGGACCCCACTAGTATGGGTTATTAGCTAGTATCCCGCTTACTATGGTCAACTACATTGTTTAATTTATTTCTTATATTTCCTTAGATATATGTCTGTATCCATCCATCTTGTTCTTCCTTTCTCCACGTGAATGGGGGTTTTGATGGCTTTTGTTTTTTAAAATACTGTTTACATCAAGTCCAGAAGATTGTGATACATGATGTAAAAATCAGATGCTTATATACACTCTACTGTAATACTCATACTGCTATACCTAAACTTGCTCAAATTCAAAATAAAGAATAATACAGCATTGGTTTTGAAAAATAATCGATTTGCATATAACGCTTGAATTTACAAACAAAACATAAGAGTGAGAAAATACTCATAGCAAGGCTATGCTTAAAATGTGATTAGGTTACAGGTTTTGGTTTTGGGAGTATTTCTTTTCTTCTTAGTGAAGACAAAAATTACAAAATACAAGTCAAAGCAAAATTAGAAACCACATAGTTATTTTTTTTCAATTCATATGGATCAAAGCAAGCTGCAGAAACAGCAAGAATTTCTTCATTTTTGTTTTTCCATGTATATAGCACACCAGTTAACCAACCAACAGATGCCCCAAGAGAAATACCAGAAATACCAATCAGCGTTCAAGTTGGCAAGACATAACAAGCTTTATTGTATGGATTTGTTTTGGAAAGTTTGGTATTCATTTATATGTTGAATAAGGTAAAAGTAGTAAATACACTAAAATAAAATAATAACAATAAAAACAAGTGTTCCTGCTCATTTCCTTGTTCCTTTAGGTTTTGGAATCAAACATGAGACCTTCAAGCTCTTTTGAAACAAGCTTTCTGAAAATATTGTCTTGTTGTTGTGTCCTGCACACAATTTCCTTCCAGTCTTCAGAATCAAACCGTATGTCAGGCAACAAATGCACTTCTTTCACATAGAGCTCAGGAAAAAATAAAAACATATTCCCCTTCTACACGGTTAACATATATAGTATGGTTTCTTTCTCTACAATCTGCTGATTTAAAACACTGCCATGAATCTACATTTTCTGTAGAATATAATTGTTAACAATTGAAGTGAGCAGCAATAACAGGAAAAAAAAGTAAAAAAAAAAAAATCTCCTATCCAATAAGTTTATTGTAAGGAATGCTTCAATACTTCATTTTTAAACCATAAAGGTTAAAAGTGCCATAGTGAAAAAATGCCTGGGGCAGGGAAAGGAAGGAAGCAGTTCAAATGACAGAAAAAGTTGCAGCAAATTCTAAAATACTGTTAAATATTTTTCTTACAGAACCATGGATCTGAAAGTGGAAAAAGTTACAGGCTGTGTCCAAAGCAATTATAGTCTAGATCCAAATTTTGAACTGTTTTGCCCTCAAGCTGCTCAGTTTTATCTTCAGAAAAAGAACTCCTTATGAGTTCTTTTAACAGTATTATAAAACCATACTTTGTACTGTGTTTATATTGTGCTAAAAGAATAAGATTAACATTATCCAACTTTCTGTTTCCGATTGAATTCAACTCCCACTGAGTTTTTTAATCTCCAGAATTACAACTTTCAGTTCAGGAAAAAAAAAAGCTTGTATTTGAACTAAGCCTATCTACCACAAGTCACAAGAAAACCAGTGTCTTACTGAATTTTCTTAGCGATAACTTAGAGGTTTGCTGCACTTCCTCGGAAGCACTCAACAGAAAATTAGATTTTCAGCCTAAAAAAATAGTCAAAACCATTTTCACCATAGGCAATGGAAGGTCAAAGTGCAAAAGTTGCATTAATTCCTTCCATAAGGCAGTCACAGGGCATAAAGCCTGCAGGTAGGAAAAATAACTGTGAAACACATTTTAACCTAGAAAGTCATTGGAGACAAACACACACGGTACAGATTCAAGTGCTGTAAGCAGTGTCAACCTAAAATAGGAAATGATCTGTCTTTCAGTAGAAGTTTTTCTATCAAGAGGAAGTCACAACTTACTCCCTTCAGCACTAATATAATTCAAAGCTTCTTATATTATTACTAATGGAGCTTGAAAAATTCACTTGACTGCTACAAACAAAAAATGTTTCTGACAGACACTGACCCATTTTGGAGACTACATGCTTTCATTTTGAATAAAACTTCAGGCTGTAACTTTGGGCAGAAAACCCTCTGCCTGCTTCTCGAAGGCTAAATATTGCAGATCTGCCTCCATACCTTCTGGCAGGGAGGCTTCTAATGCTGCCTAGAGTTGCAGAGAGAGTAAGAAAAATCTCAAATACCAAAGAGCCGCAGTACAATCACCTGAGGAACAAACTGCCTTGCTGTCTGCAGTAGGAAGCAGCAGCAGAGTGCTGTAAATGGCATATAGGACAATAAAAGCTCACAGGGGGAGCAGAAGAGGACACATCACCATGAGAGGATAAGTATAAAGTCTTACTGAGGGCATGATATAGATTGTTATTATCTTTAAGAAGCTGAATGGTTCATAAAGGCAGCAACACACATTTCAAGCAATGACTAAGACTAGGACTGGGTCTATTTCAAGCCCTGACTGATCTTTCTTTGCTGCATTATTCAGAATAAACAATTCCAAGAGGACAGAATCCAGCAATATTAAAAAATTTCTCTAGACTATGTCACCATCTAAACTCTGGCTAATATTTAACAGCAACAGCACAAGAAAGAAAGAAAGAAAGAGTTATCTTCTGCTCTTCTTTCAGCAAAATCTTTGCATGCTCACCTTTTAAAATAAACAAATACATATACACGTAGTTTTCTGCTTCTGCTATGCCTAGTGTGATAGACTGCAGTCTGCTCATTAGTGTTGAGAATTTGGTACATAAATAAAGTCACTCATTAACAGCAAGAATTAGTACGATTAGAGATAATCTATCCGAGAGCATCTTACGAAGAAAACAATTAATCGATGAATAGCATCCATGAGCAATACCTTACTCATTTTACATTAAGAAGAGTAGAACAGCCTCACTATGAATAAGACTTAGAAATACAGGCACTGCTTCAACAGTAACATTACATGGTATTTAAAGCAGTCACATAAATGTAATGCAATGTTTTGGAGAGAAAACCATTAATACATTAATTGATGAGACACAGCAGCACAAATTTACGTTTGTTGGCTCCTTCATACCAGCAGCTTCAGAAGCAATCACTGTAAATAAAGCTGGTGTTTTCAACAAACCCTCATATCACAATACTACCCAGTGAAAGAAACAACGACAATGAATATATGCCCCAGGGGAGTCAGGGGAACAACCCGATAAATCAGTTTTCCGTTTTTCTCTCAAAACAAGTATTTTGAAGGCTCTGTCACATATTATAAAATAAAAAAANAAAAAAAAAGAAAGACAAAAAAGAAAAAAGAAATCAGTATCAAATTTGAAACAACTTCACCTTAAAAGAGCTACACAAACCAAAATATATTACTATTCCCCTCTCAAGAAATGAATCTTCATTTACATCGCACTGAAACTAAAGAACAGCAGTAGCAGACGTCAGAATTTTACAGAACTTGCAGTTAATGTTACAGTGATATACAAACTGCCAGATAACGTAAAACACAAACTTGCACTGAAATTCCAGAGGAGATAGCCTTTCAAATATGTACACTACAATTATTGAAGACAACTTCAACTGTCACAAGAGGGTTTTCTTCCTCCAAAACATTTTACATTAGTGTGTTATAACAAAATCCTATAGATAAGACAATAACTCCACAGATCAGAGAACCCTTTTAGGGGAAACATGACAAATAAAAATGGTTCAATACTTGTAAGAGTTCAGTGAACAAATTCTCATGTAAAACTGCTGAAACAACTCTGTCCTTCCTTTAAGTGCTTAGAATATTCACAAAGAATGGGCAAGATAATTTTACCTTCATAAAAGAACTATTTTCTCACGATAAGTTTACTATCTCAATGAGAAGTCTGCACATGTAGTAAGGTTCTTAGGAGCAACTACTAAGATGGACTTGGATCCATGAATGTTTCTCCACTGAAGTCTTTTAAGACAAACAGAAGTCATGAAGTGCTATTCATTTGATTCCTAAGGAGCTCCAAACCCACCAAGTTCTTGACCCAGGCTACAACTACGTTCACAGAAGGTATCTTCCCTTTTTTCTTCAGATATGCTACAGTGCAATCAATCAAGCAGCTGTTAGAACAACTTCACCGTGTTAAAACCTTCTATTCCTGGGCAAAATCAGCATACGTCTACACTGCAGCTGTGGCTACAACTCATGTAGATGTACTAACAGGTTTCAAACTAGATGATGCAGATGCTGCTAATACTGCACATGAGGAAATGCAGAGGTTTGCGTAGGATAGAACCTTAATATCAACCTGTGGCTCCAGTTGGGGATTGCAGCTGCCGTGCCCCCAGTGTCACCACAGCTACACTAACATTAATACCTGAGCTAGCACCAGCATAGATCCACAAAAGCAGCAGCTGTGCAAGGAAGCAAACCAAACACCAACCCCAAGCTCATCCAGCTAAAACAAGTATTCTAAATCTCCGACATATGGGAAGACCGAGTGCAGAACCAACTTCAAGAGCAGCAGCGGATGACTTGGTATGAATGGGTGACAGAGATACCTTCATTATAATCTCTCTGGACCAGGCTGTTGGCCACAATTTACTTTTGTTCTTTACAACGGCGATCAACCAAATGACCTATGAAATCATTTGGGTGAGATGATTTAACAAACACTTTAAGCTGTACCTAGAAGGGCATAAGCAAAAAGAATAGTAAAGGTTCTGCAGCCCTGCTGACATCATATTCTCACAGAGAACAGGACTAAAGAGGAACTTTCTCCAATCTATGCTTTGGGAAGACTTTTTTCACCAAATGACAACTTCTTTATATTGGATTATAGCTTCCCAGACAGGCGATACTGTAGTTTGTAGAAAAACTATTGGCTGCAAGGACAAAAATGAAGAATACTGAGGTTTTCTCTTTCCAGTAACACTGTAACATAACTGTAAGCACATAAAATGTGCTTTTGATTCTGTGTTTAGCTTCTTATAAGACACGATACAAACTCAAGGCCTTTAAATTTCATTTCAGGATCACCAACAGAAAGGGCCCATGTAAGTGACAATTAAGATCATCACAAACCACATCATTTTCTACCTATGTCATTCTTCAACAAGTCTTCCTCCCATCTTAGAGCACCACATGACTTAAAAAACCCAATAAGCCAAAACTAAAAAAAAACCCCAACACACCACAAACAGCATACGCAATGCGGTGAAAAGACAAGACTGACAGATGTCAGTCACACCACCTAACACTTCTGGCCAGTGAAATGATTAAGGTTAATTAAGAAGAAACACAAGGAAACAGAGTTGAGTAGCTCTGTGCGGTTCTTTTCCAAAATTCAGCAAGGATAAATGACTCAATATGTTACAACCTCTAAACCTTTGAAACAGCACAGCACACGACCTGAGCCCAACTGTCAGGGAAGGGCCTTTCCATAACAAATGTTACATTTTAAAATCTAATCAAGTGCCCTCAAGAGACTACTTTCCATAGNGCACTCCTGGCCAGTGCAATGATTAAGTTTAATTAAAAAGAAACATAAGGAAACAGAGCTGAGTAGCTCTGTGTGGTTGGTTCTATTCCAAAATTCAGCAAGTGCTCGCGTAAGGATAAATGAGTCTTTCAATATGTTACAACCTCTAAACCTTTGAAACAGCACAGCACACGACCTGAGCCCAACTGTCAGGGAAGGGCCTTTCCATAACAAATATCACATTTTAAAAGTAACAATCTAATCAAGTCCCCTCAAGAGACTACTTTCCATAGTTCCCTCAAGCAACTCTGACTAAATAACTGATAAAATACACAACACGCAGCTCACGCCAGACTTTTTCTCCTCATGTTTGGCCACAAGAGAGAGTTTCGTATCGCTGCCACATTCAAACAGCCAGGTAGCCCTCCACTCGCGGGTCATGAGGCAGCCGAGGAAGCACCGTGACAGCCTCCCGAGGGCCCGCTGGGGCCCCTGCCGGCCCCCGAGCGCAGGGCGGGGACTGCTGCAGCCGCAGCCTTCCCCTGAAGCCCAGCCCGAGCGGCAGGTAGCGGCTGAGAAGCCCTGAGGAGATCCCCGGCGCGGCGGCCGCCCCTCTCGCCTCAGCCCCGCAGTGCCGCCAGCGCTGCTCGCGCTGCTCCAGGCTGAGGAGCCCGACGGGCCCTCCCTGCCCCGCGGCGCCGGCAGGAGCCCCCCCCCCCCAGAGCCCGTCAAGGGGCAGAAAGGGAGAGAGGGGACACGACGGCCTCCGCGAGTGGAGGGAGCCGCCAGCCTCTGCTCAGCCTAGGGCCGGCGGAGACGCTGGTGGTTGCGGATACCCACAGCAGCGGCCAGGCACCTTCCCCCGCCGGGCCGGGACCTCCCCTCACCTGCCGCTGCCACTTCGCCCTGCTTCCACTCCAGGGACTCCGCCGGGCTGAGGAAGCCCCTCAGCAGGGAGCGCTCCAAGGCCAGCATGGTCCCGCCGCCACCCCCCTGCTCCCCACCGCTGCCGCCTCGCTCGCTCACGACCGCTGCGCTGACAGGTGCTGCCGGAGCCCCCTCAACCCATGTGCAGGAACCGGCCGCAGGGAGCCGCCATGACACCAGCGCCGGGCACGCCGGGAGGACGCGGCGCCGCACATGCGCAGCAGAGGCACGGCTGCACAACCCCTCGCGCGCCCGCCTGTCAGCGCAGGGGAGGCGGGAAGGGGCGCGTGCTCTACGCTCCGCCCCCCGGCAGGTGCCGCGCCCTCGCGGGGCCATTGCCGGCAGCGGCGGGGCGGGGCTCGGAGTGGGGGCGGGAGCGCTGACCCTGACCCCGAAGCAGTCGCTTGTGAGGCGAGGTTGGGTAGGTGCAGGCACGCGTATATACTTGTATACGTCGTCTGCCTGTATGTTGTCGTGTGGGAATCGTCAGCGAGATCCCCGGGGAGAGCCGCAGGTGCTGGCTGCCGGCCGCCCCGCTGTTGGGGCCGGGCCTCGCCGCGGGTGTGGCGGCAGGAGCGCCGCGGCGGGCTCCCGTGTGGGGAGGTTCCGCGTGCCCGGCCGCGCGCGGCTCTCCTGTTTTCTCTCAGGCGACGTTTGTACGGGATCGGGAAATTAGAACGTATAAAATCCATTCTTTTTCGGCTGTATAGGTGAGAAAAAATGATAGTGTTTAAGATCTAAAGTAGATGAAGAGAGAAAACATGAAGCAGGATTAGTAACCAGGCAGGATTGCTTTGGAATGATTGTGGGCCAGGTACCTGCATGCCTGAAGGTGGCTGGGACGCAGACACGCGGCTGAATTGGTTTCATAATGTGTCAGGGAGCTGAGGACCATGCTTTGTCTGTTCCTGTGTTTGTACTTACTAAAGGGCTTTCAGTCACTGGATTCTCTTTCTTGGTCTGCAGAAAGAAAGCCAAGCAAAACTGGTTCCCATCACGCTACATCAAACAGAACTTTTAGCTGGAACAGATAGGATCTTGCATCAAAGCTGTACCTTTAATCTCCTTTGAACGTGAAAACTGCATGGTCACCTGGCTGGAAATGACAGAAATTCAGTTGTTAAAGTAAATTTAATCTAGATAATCACTTCCACAATATTTATGATAAGTTAATGTTTTACAGTATTTTCAAATCTGATTTTGAATAACACAGAGCATCACTGAGAATGCTCTTGCTCCTCCAAAGTTTGAGGTAGGCAAAACTGACTAAATGTTAGAAGTTGCAAAGAAAAAGGTTCTAGCAAAATAAATAAAGAGATCATAGGGGAGGGAAGTGGACAGAGAGAAAGTGTTCACACTTAAAACACCAGTAGGTCTGACTGGCTTTTAGCAACCTAAAATCTGCCCTAAAATGAATTTTCATATTCTCCATAATGAGTTTCTGCGTAAATCTTTGAAACTACTAGCATCTTTGAGGATTCTCTGCCCTGGTAAGAACAAAAACAAGATAAATGCTCTCTTTCAAAACCTGCCTCAAAATGCCTGTGAGTATTTACTGTGTATTTATAATGTGACACTGTGAAGGACTGATGAGGTCATTAACAGTGGACTAGGATGACTCATTTCTCTGTCCTTCATGTCTGCTTCTGCTGTGCTCTTTACTTCTTCTGGCTGCCCAAAGGAGAAACTCTGACGTGTTCTGAGCAGACTTCCAGAGGGTTGGAGGAAACTGACCCATTCTTTTGTAGTCCCCAAAGGTAACCAAAGGATTCTTCAGATCTCAAGAATTTTCTGTGTACTGCAAGCACCTGTGATGCAAGGGAAAATATTCATCATTCATTTTGCACATCTGTTAATCATTAAACTCCACAAACATCAGGAAATCTGTTGGTGTCATTCACAATCTTTTACCTTCCACAGGTAAAACTTCTGGTGTCAATAAGATCAGGATTTGACTTTCATTGACGTGTGTAACTTATGTACAGTCTTTGAGATTCTGTGGTAAAGTGAACGGTATCTGTTATATTCCAATTCCCTTCCAGGTTTCCTCTGGCTAGTAGGATGAAAATAAGTTCCCACAGGTTCTACAGCTTTTCTTCTCAGTAGCAGAATTATGCTATACTTTTGTTGCTGTGGGAAATTCTTTCTTCTTTCCACTGCTGTAGGTTAAGGAACATTCTAGTAGGGTTATGACTAGAGAGCAGACTAGAAATGCACATGATGAGAAATCACTTTATATCTTGTTGTGTGCCTGAACTTTGATGATCTATATCCATTATACTTCCATTCTGTTCAAAGGCTGCTTGTAGCAATTATTGATAAAAATAGGAAATAGTAAGAGATTAGTTCATGTCTACATGTTAATTTATGCTCTGCCTCAAAAGAAATTACACGGCATTATGAACATATTTTGAACATGAGAAAAAGGGAAAATATTCATACTGTCCTCAACTTGTTCACTCGAAAGAAAAGCAGTTGCTTTAGAGTTATGTTGTGTCTCAAAGGAAGACCTCTTCTTGTTCAGCTTTATGAATAACAAAAATTATTAGAGGCAAACCACTTCTGTGTTTTGATCCTTATCAAGCCTTGAGTCTTGGTTTTAGGATATTTGTCTGAATTGCCTAAGTTGGGTATGTAGTACCTCTAGCTTTACAGATAATGAGTTGCCTGAAACAAATGTGGTCACGCTACTAAGGATCAAAAGTTGTCTAAAACCAGATTTGCAGTAACAATTTTGAAAAAAAAGAAGAAAAAAGGCTTATCAGAAAGTTGTTAGAGATATGGGAGCCTGTTAAAAGCTGGAGAATACTTTTTGTCTTTGTATGGATTCACACAGAGCAAAAATATGTTGGTGGTCTGACATCCCAGAGTGGCTTTGAATTGAATCACAGAGCTGCATCATAATGACTCATTCTCATTGCATACTGGCATCGCTGCTGGGAGAGAACTGCTGTCTGTCCCTTGGAGCAATTTCAGTTTGCACATTTTTGTTTGCTCCTCCAAGT
>VZTO01011783.1:10764-44140 GCA_013400615.1 Syrrhaptes paradoxus
GGAAAATATTCATACTGTCCACTTGTTCACTCGAAAGAAAAGCAGTTGCTTTAGAGTTATGTTGTGTCTCAAAGGAAGACCTCTTCTTGTTCAGCTTTATGAATAACAAAAATTATTAGAGGCAAACCACTTCTGTGTTTTGATCCTTATCAAGCCTTGAGTCTTGGTTTTAGGATATTTGTCTGAATTGCCTAAGTTGGGTATGTAGTACCTCTAGCTTTACAGATAATGAGTTGCCTGAAACAAATGTGGTCACGCTACTAAGGATCAAAAGTTGTCTAAAACCAGATTTGCAGTAACAATTTTGAAAAAAAAGAAGAAAAAAGGCTTATCAGAAAGTTGTTAGAGATATGGGAGCCTGTTAAAAGCTGGAGAATACTTTTTGTCTTTGTATGGATTCACACAGAGCAAAAATATGTTGGTGGTCTGACATCCCAGAGTGGCTTTGAATTGAATCACAGAGCTGCATCATAATGACTCATTCTCATTGCATACTGGCATCGCTGCTGGGAGAGAACTGCTGTCTGTCCCTTGGAGCAATTTCAGTTTGCACATTTTTGTTTGCTCCTCCAAGTGAAGTTTTTCTTCTTACAGACATCTACAGTTGAAGTTGCCTGTTTTGCAGGTGCAGTAGGTAATTTATTTCTGTATTAGAAGCAAGTATTAAGGGAAAAGGAATATAAAATCAAATCTCATGTCTGTAGGGGCTTTGCTATAACCAAAGTCCCTTCGCATGTCAGCACACAAGAGGATAGCAACACAAGCACCAATGCAAATTTGTACTCTTTGTGTACACCTTTCCTTTATATATGTAACATCTAAGCCCTAACATCTAAGAATGAAGATGCTAATTCTATATAAAAAAGCAAGTGAGCAGGCACTGAAAGAAAAGCCTTTCTAAATACAATGATTGATCAGTGCCACAAATTCTTTGTATTCAGTTCCACGCAGCTCAGAACTATCCTGCCTGGGATGAAACTGTACATCATACATTACATTTTTTCACCACAGATCAGTCCTAGAATGAGTGAGCCAGGAATGGCACATAAAGAGGATATGCTTCACTAACCATATGTTCTTCTAGTCTCTCTGGATGCAGATGAGACACTGTGCTTTCAGGGCAAATTTCCAAATTTATGCTGGGAGGGAGCAACCCAAAACATCATTTTCCCAGAAATAGTGATTGTTTTTTTTCTTCTCCTCTTATGCCTATCATCTTCTATAACCTTGGTGTCATGATGGGTGATCCGTCCTTCCACAAAGTCATTAGAAGTGTTACTTTCTGCATTTTTCACAAGGTCTTTTCAGGTGTATGTTAGTGTTACTGCCAAATCCTTGTCAGCGCACTTGGGCTAAGAGTGTATGACTTGATGTCTGGCAAAAGTCCTACAGGATTTGCTTCTAAAAATTGATAAGCCCGCACAAGATGAGGAGAGATCAGGCCAAAGAGGCATAGTGATAGTGCCCTCCTGAATGAAACATCCGTTCTTAGAACTTCCAAGGAATAGGTTTTGGGTCTCTGCTGCTACCTGCATCTTGATAATATTCTCAGATATTGTTGTCCAGATTTTTTTTTTTAAACTTTGTGAACCTTTGCCTTGCCTTGTCTTATCCAGGAAATTGAAGCTTAGGTTATTTTAGTCAAGTTTTCCTTTGGAGTTAGTAGTAATTCTAAGGCTGAGCGCTAATTCATCATTCCCATGCTGGATGCTCACATGCCATTTCAACCTTTAATGCAATTAAACTTCATAAAACTGTTTAGCTAAGTTTTTCCCTTATTGTCAAATAATCTTTCTTAGAACCAATTTATAAATTCTTTTTTTCAGCAAGAGCTTTTTGAAGTGGTGAAAATGCATTTATAGATTTATGCATTACGTTTTAATGAATTTTTTTTTAATTACAGAAATCACGTATGAGAACTTAAAATTTACTCAATGAAATCAAGTAAATGTGTCATCACAGGGTCTCTGACTGCTCAAAAACAAATAAAATTTCTTCACCCTTAGGGAAAGGTAGTTTTGTTTCATGGGCTTTTTTATTTATGATAATGGCTAATAATTTAGGAATCCAGAAGGTTTTGCTTAAATTTCTTAGCTTTATTTTTTCCATTAATCAGTAATTCTCAACTTCTCTCTGTTTTCTTTCCCAATTTTGCTTTTTTGTATGAGCTAGACTATGAAAAAAGTGTTAGGATGGTATTTAATTAAAAAAAAAAGAGGCCTTATCGAGTTCACGATAGCCTTTTTTGTAAAAGTTCCCATAAAGAGGACATACGGGATGTTCAGCACACCATCCAGAATTTTGTGGTCTTCTGAGGGTAGGAATTTTGCCCTCATGATCTCCTGACCTCCCCAATGAAGCTTTTTCCTTGTGATTTTGTCTCAAGTTTTTCTCTGAACCTTGAATGACCTTGATGGGAGAAGGTTGCATTCACATTTGGCAGCCATGAAATATACTTTGCAGCTGTACTGGCATAGAAATAACTTTCTTTAGTATAGAGCTTTACTGGTCTGCTCTGTTGAGGATGTAGTCAGGAAAAGGGAGATGAGATCTCTCCATAGATGGTTGTGATCTGATAAATAAGCACATGTTTTTTAAAACTATGCATTCCATTAGCAATGCTGCTCAATTATACTTTAATCCTTTTTAGTCTAATAATTTTAGACAAATGATTCAAAGCATTTAGTCAAATGTTTCTCAAAAGAACAACAAAAAAGAACTCTTCTTCCTCTTCCTCCTCTGCTCTCCTCTTTTATCTCGTTATCTCCCATTCTGCACCACGGCAGAGCCTCCAAATGAAAGAGAAGTCTCATTGTGGGAATGACATTTGTGTGACCTTAGAAAAACTAGGTAGAGTTACAGCTTTGATTGGTGATTGCTGCTGCTCTTTTATTGTTTTTTAAAGTTATATATTATTCAGTCTTAATGGCATTAGGTGTTTCATCTACTAAAGTAAAACTTTCTAAGTTTGCAGAAAAGTAATAGGGCATATCAACAATAGTGTGTTGCTTTTCTTCTTTTCTATAGATAAGTATATTTTTTAATAGTCGAATTTAGATTGTAGAGGTGACATTGAGACTAGCTGGCATGGAGCCAGATTCTGATAGCATCACAGTGTGGTGTAGGTCAAGACTTAATTTAGTCTGGCTTCTAGTGTGAACAGATTCTCCTCTAATGTCATCTCTTTGCTCCTGATGTAGAATAATAGCTATTCTATTTACATCTCATTTTCAAGCCATAAAATGTCTATGCTAGTACTAAAAAGGGAAGAAAGGTACAGGATAAAGATAGTGTCCTTGCTATAGTTGAATTGTTTCTGGAAGAACAAAGTAGGTGTTGGGGACTTGATTTTCATCCTGCTCTCTTAAAAATTAATAAATAAGAGAAGGCTTGTATTTTTAAGTTGCCTAGGTTAGTGTAGCAATATATGTTGGTTTATGTTGTGAAACCCTCCAGTTTCCAACTTAAATGAATCTGCTGCAGGGATTGTATGTGAAGCCTGACTTTTGCAGAGACTATAGGTCCTTGTTAGGGGAGTTACACCTGCCTTATACTTGTAAGTAATACTATGTCTTGATCTTTTTGTTTCTAAACACGTAGTAGAATCCACAAACACATTTTCCCATCTCTAGTTCCTTATCGCTCCTTGCCATGATTTTCTCCTTTTAGTCCTTGACAAAGTAACAAAACTTATTTTCTCTCTCTTAGCCCTACTGTCCTCCATTTCTGGCAGTCAAGTTTCTGGTCTTTCCAGGTTTTCAATCAGTTATTTGTGAACTCAGCTGCTGGTTTTGTTTCATAGTATTTGTATCATCTTCTCCTTGCTGCTTATTGGGATTTGAGTTTTATATGCCTGGGATCTTTAATCACCATTTTTTTGACATCTTAACATCTTGAATTAATTTAAGCAGATGAAAGAGATCAATAGGTAAGGTCTTAAATATTCTTGATAGCCAGATGCTGCTATATTTTGCATGCAGAAGTCTTCCAGCTGCTGTCAGGTTGACAAATGAACTGAGTTTTGAATGTGTCCCCTCTTTACTTTAATGGCTGAGCGCTCCGGTATTCCAAACCCCATGTTCTGTCTCTGTATTGAAGTGCATAGGCCTAGTAGCTGGGATGCTTCATATTTATTAGTTTAGTATATAGTACATTTCTGGTTTAGTGCCATCAGAAATAGTTAATTTTAAACATTTGTAATTATCTTCAGACTTACTCCAAACAGAGTCTTTTAACTGCTTCAGACTTGCACATCGGGCACTTGGGGGAGAAGGAGCTTATTTCAGTAACTGGCTTTTGAATCAAAAATCTAATTTTTTGTCACCCGTGTTCCCTAGTATTATTTTCTGAATTTGTTATAACACTGGTATAAATCAAAACTGTCTCACCTTAGCATGTATGCAGATATTTCAGTTAGTCTTAGATATTATTGCATTATTCCAAGCTTTGCAAACAGCTTTAAAAAAAGAATCTATATTCTCTGATATTATTTATGGTAAGGACTGGTATCAAAATACACACACTGTCCTGCTGTAGAAGGGTCCCACACTCAGCACGTACAGAGTACCTATTGTCACTACGTAAAGCCTTGAGATTGTTGACACATTAAGTTGGAAGGTAATGCAGCATGTGGGAGCAAAATTTAAGACATTATAAACTATATGCTCATCATACTACTACAATAATTGTTGTAAAATTCAAGACATCAGATATCATAAAGATTTTATTGTTGCTTAATGACTTAGGAATACAAAAAGAGGGAAATCCCACAGGTCTAAGCACAGCCAAAATCTCTGCCAAGGTGCAATTTGGAAAGATGCCATTTAACCTCCAGGAAAAAGTCCTGCCAGAAGCTTGGACTAATAACAGAGTGTTCAGACTCACTGCCGAAATAAATAGACTTTACAGTCTATTGGATGATGCGGATACATAAAAATATATTAACAAATCTCAATAATGGGATAATACCAACATCTTAGTCATACATACGATTGAAAATAAACAGAGCACTTAACATTAGAGAGCAGAAATGAACTATCCAGCCCCTGGATTACTGTTCTTGCTAGCCTGATTTCCTAGGGAAAACACATCTGTGCAGTCTTGTCTTGCTGACTGTTCTCATTTAATACATTCAGAACCCACTGGCCACATTCACCCAAACTTAAACAGAGGCATAGGTTGTCTCTAAGATTATTTTTTCTATGTTTGTGAAAAATATGGATTGATAAGAGAAATATAACAGTCCCAGTTTGTCTCTCCTGCATGAAAACTTTTGGATTATTCTGTAACAGAGAACTAACCTTGGGAGTGAGGGGGATGGGGATGGGGAACCGTTAAATGTCCTGAGAGCAGGAAAAGCTTCAATTGCAGGTTGCAGTCAGCTGAGACACAAATCAGTTGAAGGCCAGGCCTCACTAACTCCTGTGTATACAAAACTCCTGATTTAGTTATATCACCATAATCCTTAAAATTTCTGCTCACAGCAAACAAATTTGGAAACTGTTTAGTTTTCCCAGTAAATTTTTTTACTTCTTAATTTCTTTGTATAATCTAGTTTTTTTGTACTTACACCTATTACTGTTTTTCCAGTGTCAGTGGGCATCACTGCTCTGCTGATGGTGGAACTCAAATATAAAACATTCTATCTTGCTGCTTTTCTGTAAAGAAACATAAAGCAAATTAGAAAACATAAATAAGATGTTACTACTAGTTTATTCATTTGCATAACTTGGAGGACTCCTAAATCAGTTTGTAGGTGGCTTCACATTTTAACCAACAGAATGTGAAACTCAGCCTTTGTGGCAAGAGTGATTGTAGGTGACGTTCATAACTCCTCTTCTGAAGGAACCCAACAAGAGCTTGGGCTGGCCAAGCTTTTCTCCTCCGTGTCCTTCATACAGCAAAAAGCAGCAGCCATGGCCAAAAGTAACGGCTAAAAGGGATATACTGTGGAAATCTCCAAGCTCTTGAGGCTTCATAGAAAAATTGTTTGCTGCATATGCCTAGAAGATGAGTTAGCTGTCTTCTTGGTTTTTTTTAAGAAAAAATGGTTATCCCTGTTCTCATCTTTTTTTCATGCTAATGATGTTTATCTATACACCAGAATTGAAAGCAAGATAGATTCCCTGCTTGTATACGTGTTCGAATACAGTTGAAGATGTAAGACTAATCTGAGACACAGAAAAAGGTCAGTTCCCAGAAATAATGATCTTCTACTGCTTCTACAGTCTTTGTATTTTCTCGAGGCATGAGTGAATTCACAGCTTCTGTAATGTGTGACTTTTTGAAGAAGATGAAGTAAAATATAATTGAAATTTAAATAAAGCCAGTGCTGAAGTTTATTGCTTTGTGTGCTAATGCAGCAGCAGTCTGCATTTTTTTTGCAGCACATGCTTCAGTGCTACTGTAGTCAGATACCTGCCCTTGGAAAAATTTTGCAGATTTCTCAAGTGGAATACCTACCTTTAAGTTTTCTTAGAGTTTTTGTAAGTGAACATCATGCCTATTATTCAAATGACTAGTTGAAAAGTGAAAGAGATGTCTTGTTGATAAATATTGCTGCATGGTGTGAGGCATTTGTTTTACATACAATTCTGGCTGCTGGTGGGTTTCAAATATGAGAAACTTGGCAAGTTCAGCATAGGATAACCTTCCAAGCTGTGAGGAGCTTGGATGAAGCCACAGGATGAAATAAACCCAAGACTGACTTCTCTTAAAAGTGATTCATCTGCATTCATCGAATGTAAGAAAACAGTGACAGTTTTTTCTCTGATGTTGACAGGGCAGTTCAGCGCCACCAGCTAGCACTTTGCTTACAAATAGCGCGCTCATGTAATAGGGCACTTGCAGTTTTTCCTGTGTGTAGATATAATCTTTGGAATAAAGAACATTTCCATAATGGCTTTCAAACACACATAAACAAAGGATCAAGTCCTTTCTTTTTGAATTTCCAAAGTTACATTGTTCTGTTTGAATTTCCAAAGTTACCCTGTTATTCATATTACAGTAGTGCCTCTCATAGACCCTGCTGTGCTGGTCACTATACAAACCCAGTGTTAAGTGGTTTGTTTCCAGAGAAATAGTAGTCTAAATTCAATACTACAATGGAACTGCTTTGCTTACTCATTGCCTGGGAAGTAAACTTCTTATTTGTAATGAACTGTATTAAAATAGGGCCTGGAAATCTTAATCACAGCTTAAATGGGGCTCCTGGGCCTGTGGGCAGTGTCTGGATGCCCCAGGTAAGGTTGGTCAACGTTAAGGGCTATTAGTGCACTTATGGGCCCTGACAAGAACTCTTTCGGTGTTTAGGATGGGAAGGTAGAGTGGTTGTAAGATGTACTTGGAGAATGCTATGGAGAGCTAATGTAGTAAAAGGCAGAGAAAACAATGTTTTCATAAGCCAGCTGTGTGAACAGCTGCATCTTGTCTGATTTTATCTTTTTTAATAAAAAGATCTGAATGCTACACCAATAAGGGAAATTGCTGCAAACCCTCCATGTAGATACAATGAGTGCACTGCAAAAGCTGTCATGGTAGATACTGAAAAAGGACGAGAAAAAAGAGTGTTGAGAAGTGGCATTACAGACAAGCCTGGAAGGGTTTTCTTTTAGTTTGTCCATAATGCGGTGTGAAAGACGGCATGACTGTGTTTGTGGAGGAAAGGGTAAATAGCTGATGGAAATGGATGGTGCTAGCTGAGTGTGAGACGAGGCTGTACTGATTTATATATATGTGTATTAAGAGCTCCAGGGTCTTGTTCAGAAGGTGATGAATAAGGGGAGCAGGTGGACACTTAAGAAGTCTGATACATTACTGTTACTGACAAGGAAAATAATTATTAATGGTAGCCTTTTATGCTGAGAGTCATGTTCTGGAAGAACCTCCTGGTAAGTTGTGGCAGCATTGCTGGTAGAGGTTAAGACAGAAAGGTCAGTGGTTGGCTGAGACTATTTTGAAGTCTGCTTTGTTTCTTTGGAGTGCAACAGAATTTTCCAAGCAAATGAAACCTAGTCAGTTTTCTTTCCTCCCCTACACAATTTACATCCTTTTCTCTAAAAGACCTCTTGGCTGTTTTGGAATAAAGTGCATTTCAGCTTCCTAGCTCAAACACAGGGCAGATGGTGCCCTTGCAGAATTTAAAAAAGATATCAGCATGTTGTCACCTGTGAGTGCAGTGGTTAGAGCCATTCTGCAGTGCCGTCACTGAGATGTCAAAAACAGAGTAAGGAGAAATTTTACTTTAGCAAATGCTGCAGACAACAGTTTTGCAAATTGGTTAATACTATTATTTGGCTTGCTGCTGGGCAGCTGGCAGAAAATTATTATAGTGAGACAGATATGCACACAAAAGTACCATGAGTTTAAAAAAAAATTGTAACTGGTTTCAGCACATAGTAGGTTGAGGGAATTAGAGGGAACTTAATATATCCATAACTGTCAGGTTTAATTTCTCAGCTTTTAGCATGGCATTAGATGGTATTAGGCCTCAGTATGAATTTTAAAAATATCCTACCTTTATCAACATTAAAGACTACAACAATATGAATACTCAGTTTTCTTGAGGTAAATACAAGGTTGTCAGCTGCAGCCTGTTCCTCAGTTGAACGCAATATGGAGAATGTCCACATTTCCCTTTCCTTTTGTATTACTATTGTCATTATCATTTAAACATTACATTAAGATATTGCTTAAGTGAATCACTGTTTCATTTACTGAACTCCATTTTATATTTTTTTCTTAAAAGGGGCAGAAAGGTGAAGAGTTTGAGAAATAATTTAGATCGAATAGGATTATTTAGGGTGCCATTTTAGGAAAACTGGTGAAGCTTTTACTGTTAGCCTAGAAAATACTGTAGGAGTTCAGAGAATTAGGCATCCAAGTATGAGGTAAGTACTAAATACTACTTGAATAGTCTGAAGCAAGGGATCTCATTACCAGAAGAGACCATTTTTTAAAGAAAGAAGTCAAGCTTTGCGTGAGCAAGGAGAATATAGAAGGGAAGGAACAATGGAAACATTGGAAAAGTTTTAATAGTTTTTGCAGTGAGAACAAGATAAGTGAATGGAAAAATGTATGAATGAATAAAGTGAAACAGCATTTGAGAACACTGTTTGAGTTTAAAATGTTTTAGTGAGAAAATTCGTACTTGTTTTAGCCAGTGTTTTTTTGGATCTGATTCTCTGTTGTGTCTCTTGAGAGTCAGCAGTAAAGGTTCAGTTTTGGGGAGCTATACCATCCCAGATCCTGACTGATTGCTAGCAAGTGTTGTTCTCATTTAAGGTGGCAATCTCCAAGATGCCACAGAACCCATATAGATAATCCAAAGCACTTGATATTGCACATTGATCTATTTCCTTTCCCTTCTCCCATATCAGTATTGACAAATTGATGAAGCTTACCAAAGCACATCAGAAGGAGAGAGACCATGTCACCCCTGTCAGAACAAAGCAAAAGTATTTTATTTGATTTTGGTTTTCTGTCATGATCAGTGGGCTTGCACACTGATACAACTACAGAAATATAATCTCTCTCTTTATGAAGGATATGAACAGAAGGAGGCGGAAAAAATTTACTGTCCCTGAAGTGGCTGGTTTTTATTTTGATGTGTCATGTGAGAGGCATAAGGATTCATGGACATTATGCAGACTTATGGAAAAAGAAAGATTTTTGTTTGTTTTCTGTGTGTATTCAGGAGGATGCTGTACTGGTGATGTATTGTTTGGTTTTTTTCAGATTTTCTCCCTGTACTATGTAGTAGGGTTTTCCTGCTGCAAGGGCATGTTAATGATATGCCCTTAAAGAGGTGAATGAAATTGTACAACTTTAAAAGTTAATTTTTATTTTAATCATCTTTCACAAATTTCAGAAAATATTACAATTAGCTGGAGCTGTTTTTTTAATTCTAGGGAGGTCTAGGGTTCTTATTGCTCCAGGATTAAGTTTTGTATATTTCCTCAGTCTGCAAAAGTGTGTCTGTGTCAATACAGTAGTTAGGTCTATTTTATGAAAATTAAAACCAAATTTTTCTTACCAGCAGCTGGCATCAATCATGCTCTACCCCCTTCCAGTAACCTTTGGTGCTAAACAATGTTCCAAAAGGAAAATTTATTAGATCACCTATTTAGATTCTCTGACATCATTCTGTCATGGCAATGAAGTGATTTACATGGAAAAATATATTACCTCTGCTTTTAGACAAAATGAGTTTATGGTGATGAATGGTTTTACTGCAAGTATGAGAGAAACTGGAAATGGCCGGCCTTTTGAAAGTGACACGTGACCTCTGCTCAGTTTTCCTCTTATTTTCTTCATCTATTGTAAAATAGTTTTAGTTTTGAGTCAATTAAAATGTACAAATTATGTCACGTAACTGAAGTAAGCTCAGGGTATCCATGGTAACAGCACTACAAAAGTGGAGCTAGAGACAAAAGGGAGAAAGCAGTTACCTTGAAGCAGAGTCTCAGCTATGGTGATGGTAGGGGACCCAGATCACGTATCCCATGAGTAGCTGTAGAGGGCATGAGAAGTTTTGTTTGGGGAAGAGCAGGGTGAAGGGTGATCACCTCCAGCTGTCCCTCCTGGGCTGCATTTCTGTGAACCTATGATACAATTGAGTTCAGGCAGAGGACTTGGTATACAGAATAGTTGTACAAATGGGGAAATAATATTTTAACAAGAAAGCAAAGAGCAAATCATCTTTTCTGATACATGCCTTAAAATGACACTTGTTAACAATTCTTTTAGCTTCATACAGAGCTGTTTTCCTTAGATGTTGTATAAATAACAAGTGATACACAAAGGCCTCAGATAGGATGAGAAGATGATGCTGAATAAGAACTCTGAAATATTTTCTTTACATATGCTAACTAAACTAAAACGCAAAGGCTGCTAAGGTAAAAGTTGTTCAGCTATGGAAATACTTAAATTTAGGAAAAATGTAAACAGTGGCGTTTTTTCCAGGGGACTTATGGAACAAATTCAGTCTGATAAAAGGAAGGCGAAGGCTGAGGTGAACACTGCTGGCAATTCACTGTTCATGGAAACTTCGCATCAGTCACAGGATGAATATTCTGTCATGGGACTGAATATAGAATAATTTCTGTGTGACAGATCAAGCACACTTTGCTGTGGGACCCCAGATTCTGACCAGCAGACACTTAATCGCAGCCTGCGATGAATGCTGGGGCACTGAGCATCGTTCTGTTCCCTCAGTGGAGTTTTGATGCATAGAAGGTCAGTGTGTTGAAATGTGGAAAATTAACTATAAGGGGAAAATGAAAACTGGATGAATTTACAGTCCTGGTTTGTCCTTACTGACATTGACTGGACAACTGTCTTTGAGGGTACACTTGGCAATGGAAAATCACTTGCTGTTGGATTCTCTGCCTGAAAACGCATTTGCAAGTAAAAGCAAAAGTGTATTTAAAGTAGTAATTAAAAATACACTTACGAAAGTCATCCAAACGTTTTCAGGAAGACAGCAGTATCACAACAAGCATTTCAACTGTGTTATTTTTATTCAGATGATTAATCCATGTCTTGCATTAGGCATAAATGGAACTTAGCATTCTATTGCAGTTCTCTGTATGCAGTCTTGAAATTTCAGCACTGTCCTTCATTGATTTCTGCTAGCAGTACCAACTCTTGAGAGCTCTTCAAGACAGAACCATCTTTCCTGAATTACAGTTGTTTATCAGGAGCCATGTACTGTTGTTCTCCTATTCTTTGTTTAAATGGCTTGTCTTCTCCTCTGATACAGGTTATTGATGTTCAGTTCCCTGCTGTGTGTCATTTGTTCATCTGGCTATTTGTTTTCTAACATGAATGATTTCCTTGGAGGAACAGCTAAAAAAGAGCGGGAGGAGGTTTAACACATCAGTAGGCAGTGCAGATACAAAAGGATATTTTGTTCTTTGGAGTACCTCTGCTTCAGTCTCCATTTGCTGTCATCAACAGCAATTGTTTGTGACCGAGTATATATTTCTAGTGTTGTTTTTTGGGTGGGTTTTTTTGTCATTTTGGTGTTTGTTTTTTTTTTTTTTTTTTTTTTTTTTTTTTTTTNTAACTAGAGTGAAATCCATATCAAGCTAAATCATCACGCAGGTGCAATTTGCACCCTTGTCTTCCCTGTTCTGTCCCATGGCTCAGGTGGTTTCTATTAGACCCTTTTTGTTGCTAATGTTTAAAGCCTCCCAGGGAGCCGTGTGACAGCAGGTGTTTCGGTGCCTGTGTGACCTGCCTGCACACTCTGTTGTTGCCTTTAGTGGCCATGAGGCAGATGGGAGATGTGTTGAATTGAATCTGGAATATTTTTTTCCCCTCTAGTTTAGGGCTTTTGTAGTGCTCTGGGACTTATCCAGAATCCCACATGCTGCAGCAAACCTCAGCCAGCCAGATGGCTGCATGATTTCTCTTGTGACTGCTGCTGAGCTGGAGGCCAGCCCCTGTGCACTTCACACACCAAGTTTCACTGGTTGAAACTATCTTAAAAATCCCATTGAGATTTGCACAGTGACAACTCGGTAGTTGAGAGGATGGGTCCTGTTGGCAGACACAGAATTTCCTTTCCAGCAATCCTGCTGCTGGCTATTAGTATTTGGTTGGCCATGTCACCTCCATTGCCACAGTACAGTGCCAGCAAACATTTCCAAGGTTTTCAGGACAGTCTGAACTGTAGCTGTAGCCAGGATGGAGGCTGGACTCGCATCCCGCAGGACCACTACCAGCCAGCATGCACAGGTATCTGGCACCCTGGCTTCCCGAATGTGAGGATGCCAGTGCTTGGGCAGGCTGGTTGTGCATGTGTAACGAGGATGGCCTTGTTACATCCTAAATTAACTGCACTGGTACCCCTCGGGCAGGGTTAAAGAGTTGCTGTCGTGCTGTAGGCTTAGAGTTGTGCTGGGCTGGGCTGCAGCTAAGACTGCTGTACAGCTGTGTGGCACCCAAGTCATTGCCACCTTCTTACAAGCTGCTTAAAATAATTTTAGAAATAAATTATTATTACCAGAGGTTTGAAACAAAGAAATTTTGACTGACAAAGTCACGAAAGTTTGCATTGATGTGGTTATTGCTAATTTATGTATGGGCAAAGGTTTTCTGTGGCTGAAAACTTACAGTTTCAAGGTGAGAGAACGGGACTTCTGGAAACACCCAAACCATTGTTTAGGAGTAGGTTGCAAGACTTTTCTATTGGTATTCTTTTTCTGAAGCACATGCTTGTTTAAATATCTGAAAGAAAACAGAAAAGATGGAAAAAAAACCTCTATGTTTTGCTTTTCCCATTTGCTCTCCTGGTAAATGAGAAAATGCCTAATGAACCAACAGAGGCAGGCTTTAATGATAGCAAATTGAATTTTTTTTATTATGAGATTTTAGTTTGCTTTATCATTGAAGGGGTTGCTTTTTTTTAAGATGTGCTCATAGGTTTGCTGTCAGAGGACTGGGATGTGGTTGCTTTCTACCCATAGAGCTTTATGCAAAGAGTTTATCAACTACGGAAGGCTTCTTGCAGGTCAGTGGATGGGGGTTGGTAGGTGAGGAAAAGAAAAATGAATGGAGGTGCAGGACAAATAGATTTAAAGAATGTAGCAAGAACTATGGAGCTCAACAGTGGCAACAGGAAAGCATCTGCAAGTTTTTAAACGCAGCAACACATGGTATGTTTGAGAAACATGTTCATCATGTAAAACCACGTCTGACTTGTTGGTCTGGCAACCTTAAGTAGATCAGCCTACTTCTTACTTTTGCAAATATACATTTACATATGTATTAAGTATTTTGGGCATTACTGTTGACGTTCAACAACTTCTGTTGTGTGCAGTGCTCACCATTTACCTAATTTCTAAATGTGTTTGAGGGGACCAACATCACGCCTTTTCTTACTCTCAGGAGCACTTTGCTCTCTTGGCACTTTGCTTGCACTGCTTCCGATAATTAGTACTGCTATTGTCCCATCAGAGGCAGGGCTGCTAATGCCCTGCATAGTCTCTGACTGATACAGAACCTGCTTCTTTCCCTTCTGAACTTTCAACAAAACAACCTTAAATACAGAATTTTGCTATCTGAATTACAGAAATGCTGCCACGTCCAGCATTAATATTACCTAGACATTTGAGAAGGATACTCTATTATTAAATGATGCAGATATTCCAGGCACTCTTAATGTAATGTATAAGTAGCATTAATACAACTGGAGAACTAAGTGGACCAGGTTATCACTTTCTGAGAGCCAAAAAGTTGCTTCTGAGGCAAGAAACACAAAAAAAGAAGAGAGTGGAGCCTGCACAAATGACAGGTCACATTATGCAGAACTCTCTCAATCAAGATGGAGCATTGTGGTTTGGGATTTGTTTTCTCTGAGCCTTTATTAAAAATAGAGGCAGTGGTGAGATTACTTTAGAGCTGTACTACAGTAATTGAGGGGGTAGATATTGTATTTTCTGTACTCCTGTTCTAGAATAAAACAATGGCAACAACAAAATCTGTGGAGAATGAAATGTTTTTACCTGTGATACATTTTAGTAATTGTGGAACTTACTTTTACCCCCACTCAGCTTGCTGCATTTCAGAAAGCTCACGTTCCAATATAAACGCCTGCACATTCCACCACCTAATGTGTCCAGCCGTGGAAAAGGAGAGGGAAAATAACAGCTCAGAAAACTGTTTTTTGAAGACTGACAGACCTGACGGATTTATTTATGTATAAATGTGTGTATAGATGTGTATATATAAGGTAAAAAAAAAAAAAATGAACATATATCTGAAATAGCTTCTGTACCTTATACTTGTTCCTTATGGTAAGATGCATGTAGATCTCCGTCTCCTTTCCACTGAAAACTGCTTCTCATTTCTGTTTTCTAACTACAGCGAGTTGACAGTCCGGGGAGGCGAGTCCACGCAATGGTGACTGGCTTATGGGGAAACAAATCAGCAACAAGAAGACAACACTTCTGAAACACACTAATACAAAGGCAGCATGGAGGTAAAAAGAATGAAGACATGCCCAAGAAACTCCAAAGAAAAACCTCTGAGTAACACAGTATTAGTTCCACCTTAAATGTAGTGTGCAGCTATTTACGGGTGAACAAGGTAAATTAATAATGTGGTTGCTTGCATATCAAGGTGCTTGCCTCAGGATGTAAACCAGAACATTTGTTTATGTAACGCCAGAGACATGTTGGGGAAGAAAAGCTCCCCTAATAAACATCCTAATATAGAATGACATAGTCGCATGGACAGAAAAGATTGTTTTGTAGTAATGTTTTCTTAACCATGTGATTCCTGCCAGGCGCTGAATGCCCTATTTGGTACAGCAGGCAGAGGTTAACTTGCCTTAAGGCTATCATCACTAGTCTAGTAAATTTATCTCCTGTATTGTACAGGAGCTTGCTTTTTTTTTTCCCAGTAAAGAATTCAAGCTCTGCTGCTGCTTAATAGATCATCATCCCACCCCAGTCCTGATGACAGACTCACACTGAAGCTCCCTAGAAGCAATCAGTAGTCCAGTGCCTTACCTGGGTTGGCGTGATTTTACCAGCTGCACGGGAGTCACCTGGACAGGCCAGCAGATGTGCTCAATCTCTATCTTGAATTTAGGTCAACGATTCAGAGAAGAAAAACAGCAGCAAAACCCACCCAACAACACCAGACAGGCTGCTGTAGACCCAGTGAGTCTATAGTCACGCATGTTTATTCTGCTAATATCTTATGTTTCAAATTTTCTTGGGTTTTTCTAGATGGTCATCTTTGTTTTTTCCTGTGTAGCAGTGGCAGGATTACAAAGGAGCATTAATCCATACACCTGTGCACCCAAAGGAAATTCCAGAGGGAACCACTAAGTCTTGCAGAAGGTTCCTTCATGTCTGTATATGAAGACTTCTTACGTGGGACTCCCTTCCTTCAGCAGAGCAGCTACAGCAATTCCAAGGGCTGGCGACATCCCACTCTACGCTGCGTGGCAACGTGTCAGTGGTAAGCCTGGGGCCAAAGGCAGTACCAAAAACCATGGGGAAAATTACGTAATGATCTAATTAGCAGTTTGCTGCCCTTTGTGCTTTTGAAAATAATTTCTGTTGATTTTTAAAACATTTTCTACAAAAACAGTGTAACAGTTAAGCCCCAGGAATTGAGTGTGATGGCTAGAAACTGTGATCGATCTATACAGGTTTCTATTCCGTTTGATAAAATGGTAAAAGATGAGGGAGCTGGTTAAAAAATACTCAGTTGCCTACATACCTCAGGATTTACTGTGATTTTACTGCAAAGTAACAGCTACTTTGTGTGTTATACCTAAAAAACTGAAATATGTATTTTGTACCTGTTGCCAAGTTCACAATTTACCTACTAGACTGTAACACAGTTGCACGTTAAGATTGAATCTCTTCAGTAATTTGGTACAAAACCATTCTAGCTCAGGTTAGAGCAAAAAAAAAAGATAATTAGTACGTGGACACAAATCAGAGTTTAATATCCCATGCAGCTGTTTACATCTGCTTAATTAAGCAGCAGTGACTTCACATGAACACTACTATGATACCAGAAATACACACTAGAGAAAGGATACAATCATGTTAGCCACCCTCTTAACATCAAATCAATGCAAGGTAGGTATTTCATTGTTGTTTTTTAACGGGGAAAAAAAAAGTCTTTGCGTTTAAGGAGGATCTTCGGGTCTGATACATTTGGTTTTGGTACAAGTGCCAGGATTTTATAAAAAGACGATGCTCCTGTAGGCAGACAGTTTAAGCACTAAATTAAGAGCTTTAATGGAAACCACTAACTTAGAGTTGGAAGCCAGTGGGTAATTTTGCGTTTGGAGCCTTTACAAGAGTATCACAGTCATTCTGTACAGTAACAGAAGGTACGTAAATACCCATCTACAAAAATGCAGTGCTGCTGTAACACTGATGAAGTTCTAACACCTCGGCCGTGTGGCATAAACTCTTTATTTCATGTATTTACTGTTGTTTTGCTTTTTGATTAAGGATCCCCTGAAGTAACACAGATGTGCCCAAGCTGGTATTGTGAGAGGTATGTACAATGAGGACAGGCCTTGGATTAACACAATGTAGCAATGTAACGGAAAAATTGTACTTCGGTCAGAACTGTCAACGTCTGTTAACCATCAGCATAAGAACACAACCTCAGTTGGTGCCATTTTTAATGATTAGAAATAATACATTGTAAAACAAAAAGTGAAAAAATTCCAGCGTGATACTTATAAACAAAGAACAAATAGAAAACAAAAAAGCTTCGGTTTTGCCTGATTTATAGTATTATTTATAATACAACAGATCATTAGTCTGAGGTAATACCAGTAATTACGTTTTAGTCCTTCAAGGACTGCTCAAAAATTAAGAACAGTGATACTAATGCATGTTATGTTAAAAGCAAGACTTGATTATTAAATCAAGCAACTCCCTTACCCCTTGTAGTTAGGAATCTGTGGCTGCAAGTATAAAACTGGAAACAAGTCCGTACAGTAGGAACTACAGAACATCCGAGTCCTGCGTGGCACGCCATGAGCCCCTGTCAGTACTTAGAGTACAGCTGGTTGTATAAAAATCAGACATTTCGACAGAGAAAAGGCTTTGTTCCAGAATAGCCCTTCAGAAATTTTGAATACTGTTAGTTTGCATAAAATTGCCAAACAAAAGATGAATTCAAAAGTCCAAATTTTGGCATGAGGTAAAACCACGTGCATTTATTTCATCTGTATTTTAGAATTAGTAAGCATAAAATTAAATACGTTGACTGGAATGAATTCAGTCATACAAGTGCAAGTCTTCACCTAGAACGTATTTTATGGCAGTTTATTTAAAAAATGTACCAGTAAATCATAAAAGAGGGATCATGTCCATTTAACGTTTATTGAAGTATACAGGAGGTTTTCTTTAGAATCAAATATGAGCATGAATATATGGCCAAACGTAAAATCTATCAAATTCAGTGAAAATTTTCTGACTTTAAATAGTAGCTGTAAGAATGACCAATATATATTCTTTGTTACAACCGCCCTCACTCTACAAGTAAAAAAAAATAATAAACATTCAGTAAACATTCTTTCCTAAGGTAGTTTCCCTTATATATCAGTGATGTATCCATTTCTTGTATACATACCTTTTTAAACATACCAATCAGTGGTTCTCACAATTGAAAAATAAAAGCACAAAAAAGTTTACACTCTTGTACAGGTAAATAAAAGATCATCTTGAATTAAACTGTATATCCTTAAGGGCATAGTATAGTTTCAATTTCATTACCTATTACATAATTAGTTTCTTACATACAAATATTGACATATTTGGCTTGTGCTTCAAAGCCTTTGTGTCTAGAAAGTCCACGTCAATGCAACTCATAACTTGAAATCAGAGGGGATATCTTTACTGCTGCTGGGTTTAACCTGTTCGTGCAACAGAGTCTCTTCTGAACTTGTTGTGGCACTGCATTTTTCTGGGGAGTCGTCGGCGTCTGGATCCAATCCTTCAGGACAGGGAAGTTTTAGAAGTTCTTCCCGCAGCTGAGCTGTATGACGCTGAATATACAAAAGGAAGTCAGTGTGGAAGACCATAGTGAAAACAATACTCGCAATGTTAGACAACATCAGGCAGAAAAAGGAGCAAGTAGAAAAGGTGTAAATGTACTGTTTCAATGACTGGATAAGCTTTTCCCCTGTGTTTAAGTATTGGTACTTTCCTTGTAGTGACAGAATAATTAGCAAGTGCTGCTAGGAACAAATTAAAGGCAGTAAACAGAACTGCAGCAAACAAGTGGATCAATATAAATGCTACACTGTTTGTCTTGCAGTTGAGTCACATCTGTGGTGTGTAATCACAGCAGAAACTGGCTTGGACTGGGTAGGTCATACAGTCCAAACACAAATTTATAAAAGCAGCTGGTTTGGTGGTGTGTTTTTTTTTTGCTCCTCAGGGCAAGAAAGAAAATAAATATAAAAATAATATAGGTCTGTTTTCTGTGTGGACACAAAATACACAAATTATAGCAGTTGGCTAGGAAGGAAGAAAACATTATAACAGTTACAACTGTTGAGAAAATTTTAACACAGGGTCAAACTAATTGTAATGGACCACAGTTCCAGAGCTGTGCTTGTCTATTAAAAAAGTTCATTTTTTGGCAAGGAATTGGTTGTAGTACAAAACTTTATCATAAACCACCACCCATCCTTAGAGAGAACAAAATAAACTCTCTGTATCTTACATAAATGTTGACAGAAAAATAAGCAGGACAGTCGTTAAAGGAAAACTGAACCTGTAGAAAAAAATCCTGAGGAAGGGGAGTGCACGTACACTCCATCTCTTGAAAGCTGGGAAACAGCTTTGTTCACATGTTTTAAAGTTGCTGGAGTTTTCTGTTATTGTTATTATAAAACTCATCTGCTAAGCAATTTCATTGCCATTTGTCATCTTTAGATTAAATAACATTAAATCATTAAAAGCACATCTCACCTTTAGAGCTGCTGCGTGATGGGACATAGTCCTGCCTACCCGCTTGTCACTGCTGTACTGCTGGATGTCCGCTATCCACTCCTCACACTGAGCCATGATCTCCACTCTTTTCAAGTAAAAATGTTTGTGGATGACCTGCAAGAAAATGTTCCGAATGAAAGAACAGTGTTCACTGTTTTCTAAGAACCATATACTGTAACAATACAAAATCTGCAAGACTTCTATGAACCTAACTGGATATAAGGGGGGGAAAAAAAAAATCAGTATGAGGATAATTCAGCACTGAACAGGGTTGCAGATAAATTGTGGAATTTCTGTCCTTGGAGGTTTCCAAGACCCAGCTGGAAAAAGCCCTGAGGAACCTGGTCTGAATTCAGCTGATCCTGTTTTGTGGAGGAGGTTGGCCTGGACGTCTCTTCCAGTCCGTACACACCTACGATGTCTGTGGAGTCTGCCATGTCAGCATTCACTTGTGTTAACTTGGGGAAGGTGCCAAAAATACAGCATCACAGCAGGGAAAAGAGGAGGCGATAGCGGAACGTTAGACACATTCTTCAGTTCAAAGATGATCTTACTGCGTGAACATTTGTGCGTGCATAGGGGCAGGGTTATACAGATCTAATATTTTTATTGTTGGTTTCACAGCCCTGTTTTATTGAAGCAGCATAGGCAGGAAGTATAAGCACCATGTCTCCCCCTGTCGCTAACTACCTGCAGCCTGAACAGAAAACAGAGAAGCAGGAACTGTCGACAGCATGAGCAGAGGAATGTAACATGCTTCTTCACAGAGAAGAAGGATCGTACCAGCTGCTGTGGAAGAGGCACAACCACAGTGACATTCCCTTAGCAGAGGCAGCACCTCCTGGGGACACTCGAATTCCCAGGCGATAGCAGTTGAGCTGCACACAGTTTGGGTGGGAACCAGTATTTGATCGCATGGTAATTTTGGTATTTCTGTACAGATTGGAGTTTAAAAAAAACCAAACAAAAAACAACCAATCAATCCTCAGACAAAGTTGTGAAACTCTGTTTAGTGTTGGCTTTGTCTTAAACTCTGCCTGGTGAAAGAAACAATAAAATCAAAGAAATTTTATTGAGCACAGAGAGTTCTTGGCAATATTGCAACATAATTGACAAAAACCATCTTTCCCTCTAGAGATTAGAGAATATAGCTATCTGTCTAAAGAAAACCAGCATACTGAAAGCATAATTGACTTCAATTCTGGATGCATTCCTTATATCCATAATGGAGCTTGGAAGAACTCCCAAAGACCGCAGTTTAGAGCTCCTCAGCCTGTCATTTAAGACACTGAAGGGAAGACAGCTCATGTCTGTAAAGACAGAGATCTTAGGAACTGAAGGATGTATGTTCTTTCTTAGACCTAAGTTTTCAGGATGCCTTTGCATTTGTTACTGAATGACAGCCACAATTCTACAAAAACCCTTGAGATCGTTAACAACAAGCTAGACTCAGAGAAGTGCTCAGATAACCTACACTAGAGACCCATTTTCATCTGTATGGGCTGCGGATGGAATTTAGCGTTCTTCCAAAACTCAGCTATTGCATCAGGAAAAAATGTGATGCTTTCCAGTGCCTAATTTCCACTTCTTGATATGTAAAGAAAGATAGGTGCCACTTTACATAATGATAGGAAATAGGTGTTCAGAGAACCAGAAAGGGAGTTCTCATGTGCAGGCTGGTAAGGCACTGGGTAGGATCCCAAAGTTAAACTCTATGGTTGTGTTTTTAACACAAAAGCAATCTATCTGAGCCTCACACTTCTCCTTACAGACTCTTGTAGCTTCAAACTTCCCAGAATCCTGAGGATTTAATCATACTGTCCTAAAGACCTCAACACAGAACAATATTGTATCTTGGGAAATGAGGAAAACTGCAGTTACCTAAACCAGAACAAAACAATTTGGAGGCAAAGCTTTTAGGTGTTGGCCAGTTCTCTTCCATGCAGCAAAACTCTTCTCTGTTCACAGCTAACAGAAAGGAGTTTCAAATGTTCAAGGTATCTCTGCAAACTGCTGTCTCTCTCTTCATGCTGCTTTTCATTTACGTGTGTGTGTGGCTTAGCTTAGCCTAGCCCTAGCTACACAGCACATTCAGAAAGCTGGTAGTTGTATTTTGAACATCTGCCTTTTGGTAACGATGTGTTATGCATAAGACATCTGTTCTCAGGGAAGGACTGGTCTGTAACCATTTGGACACACGTTATTTACCTTCCTAAAGAGGGGCAGGATGTCAGCTTACAAGCTGCCTTTTTCATACAAGCAGTAACAAAGCTAAGAGCATTAACAGCAAACTGGGATTCGTTTACCAAATACTGTAATATCACATGTCCTTCCTATACGTGAAACAAAAGATGGAGGGTTACCGTCAGGGACCCCCCACCACCTTCTGATATCTTGAATCAATTTAAACTTACTGTAATTTGAGGAGTTTTTTGGCAAAACTGAAATTGTTCCATTTAGCTAGAAAAAAAGGACATATTAGCAGAGGTTATTTGATAATGTGTCACATTATTATTGCTACCATGGTCTTCAACTTCTTAAGTAAGACACTGAAGAGGTAATTTAGAACAACCGCTGTGTTTTTCTTCATTAATTCAGGACACCAGAGTACACTGCAAATCCTCCACCTTCATGTAGATAAAATATTTAACTCCTGTCATGCAGGTGAAGTGTCTATGGTTTCTTATTCCACAAGACACAGTAATTTTAGGAATTTTGAAATGCAACAGGTTTTTGCATTCTTGTCTAGATTTTTACAGACAGCGAAGAAGGGATGGGAGACTACCCTGGCACTCAGATGCCACACTTAGCAATATGCATAATCCTAAAATAATGATACTTTCTCAGCATTTTAGTAGGCAATTGAAAGCACAGGTGATGCTACAAGATGGTTCCACACCTCAATTTAGAACTGGCAGCAGTTTTAGTAGTTCAGAGCAAAATTTGTGTTTGCATTTGCTGGTAGTACCGTGAGATGACTCATGTTTGATGCCACTTTGCATTAATATTCATACAGATTCTCTTAGTTAGTATATCTTCAACTCTTTTTCCCTTGAATCCTTTGCCATATGTGTTCAAGTCCCTGAGATCTAATTGACCTGTTCTGAAAAAGGAGTTGGACTGTAGACACCAAGAGAAATCCCTAATAACTAAATTATTCTATGGTGCTCAGGGTGATTTAGTCTTTTTTCAGGAATGTGAAAAAATCTGTTTTCTTTTCAAAAATTTTTTTTAAGATCGTGTGAATGTATGAAATATCAGCATCAAGACAGTTGTTCTCAAAGGCGTATATTTCTAGTTTAGCACAGATGCTTTATGGATCCTTCCATAAATAACATTCAGGCTGGTATTTTGAAGTATTTTTTCCAGTTGCATTGTTTTGATGTATCCAAAGTGTTTCCTAATACTTGCTTCAAATTCATGTTTCTTGGAAAAATGAATTCCTGTTAGCTATGCTGACTAACAAACACCCACACCTTGTGCATGATGTTTCCAAATATTTGCAATATACTTAACATTCAAACAAGAGAAATAAATCAACAAGAGATTTACTGCATTTCACAAAACCTACCTCCTTAAAACATGGTGATGGATTTCTGATTTGTTCAAGCATTGCCCACTTGACTGTTGCCTGTCGTATATTTCCATCGTATTCTCTGGAGCTCTGGGTACCACTCGGGGTACCTCTTGATCGTTCATAACCTGGTTCATTAAAATATGGTTCCGCTACCAGGATTAGGGATTGGACAGACACTAAAACCTGTTAAGAGAAGAAAGGAAATATTAAAACTGTGCCACCCGCTTGTTTTTTACAAATAGACATAATTTTGCTTAAGCAAAACCACTTGTGTGGCCAAGTCTCGTCACTTGTAATACAAGCTGCCTGCAAGTAGGGAACGTCCCCGCTTTCAAACCCAAACTGTTACTAAACATAAAAAACATCAGTCCTATGACTGTGTCCTACAACTGAGCAAATGACTAACATAAGTTAAAAAATAACAAAAATATAAATGTCGGTAAAATAAAATGTTTAAAGGAAGAGATGTCTGATTACACCCTCTTGTGAAAGAAATGGTATTTATTTGTCTAGATCTCAGTCAACAATTACTGAACTTTTCCTGTGGCTGAGCTTACTAATTCTTCTAATTCTGAACTAGATGGAAAAGGAACAAGGGAGGTGAAATGCAAACCACTGAAGTTAATCTTGGTATACAGGCTCCCATTCTTTCTTTCAAATGCATTAAACAGATACAGGAATGTTTTCAGCCCTTTCATTTCAGATTTTCTGTATAACACTGTGTGTCATGCGCCATTAAAACCAAACCTCAGTACTTCTCTTGGGACAGGAAAAAAAAATGTTTACTGTATCAACAAAGCACCAACTATTCCGTGATAAGGAAATAATAATAAAAGAGAATTTTCCCCCTTTCAGTTTATCTTATACATGTGGGAAGAGATGCTTATATACATACATACAAGGCACATAAGTATATGCCCAAATATTCCCAATATAAAACAAAGAATTAAACAGATATATAGGGCACCTGGAATACAAATGTAGACGTATTGCATATTCATAATATCGTGGCTTCCTAATTTTTGCAGTATTAGAACGTTCATCCCTGTCAACTTGTTGTACTTAATCAGAATTCTGTTACATGCAAAAATGTTGTTATATAGGTAGAAAGGCACAATTGACTTTTTTTTTTTTTTACTTTTAAGTGAAGGATTGGTTTTTCTTTTGTACTTAGGACAAAGTCCAGCAAGAGAATTTTAGGGATTACAATTCAGTGATGCAAACTTAGTTCCAGAAATGTAAAGGATTCAAAAAAGGTGATTTGAACACTTATATTTCCTCAAATATTGTAAAACTGATGATATGTTACATGCTGGAGAATAATAGCATTGCCAGCACGGAGCCATCCCCTAATTTAGCAGCCTGCTTTGCATGTTTTTAATATGGAAGACAACAGTTGTCCTTTTCCTTGGAACGTGCCGAACATGCAGCTTACATCAGCTGGTGTGTCGGTGACAATTCAAGACCTGGGTTCTTTCACAGGGCAGTGCCCCAACAACTAGGGAGCTGTGCTCTGCGGAAGCCTGGCATTCTCTCCCAGTTTCTCCTCTAGCAATGCCAGCACAAAAGCACAAGTTTTTCTGCTTCCCAGGCAGGTGCTCCAGCGAGCCACTGTTGACAGGGCAGTGTGTGCACCACCACACTGTCTCCCAACCAGAGCAGCTATGGCTATTTTGTGTTACACTTAAAAATTAAAATATGGATCAATGCATTGAAATATACAGAATGTATGCAAATCAGGTCCCAGCAAGAAAATGGCCATTTCTGACACTAAAAAGGCAGAATGTTAATGCAAACGTGTAGAGCCAAGGTAGAATACTTAGGTCCAACGCTTCAGGTACCTAAGGCATTTTGGTGATCTATGGCCTTTGCATGTGTCTGTAAGTTGTTGGGGTTTGCTTTTTTTATTTTAGATTTGAGAGAGAGAGGGAGATTTTTAACCAGCTACGGTTGAGAAGTTTGATACTACCCAGCACTGTACTTTCTTGGCCTTAATAACCACTTGTTACTTTGAATTATAATTGCAATGAATGAGAAACTCTAAACTGATCTTCCAGTTTCATTTGGGTTATAAAAATTAATTTCTGAAGTATTTTGGGTGGTCTGACAATAGTTTAATCTTTGAGCCAGAAAAAACACGCAGTGCTTAATCCTTTCCAAGCAATTTATTTAAGCCCTACAGCTGTTTTCCATTTACAAGCTACAAAGTGTCTTTCTCCCAGTATAGGGGGCAACTTTTCTAGCAGCTTTCTTACTATCTTCAAAATGAAATCCTAAAAAAAACCCCTTTAAAATTTGAAACTTAAATGCTGCATGAGATTTCTAACAATCAAATCTAACATTTTAATCTAAGAAAAAGGACTTCAGTGAAAGTAAGACTTCATAATACTTGCATCTGCCTACACTGCTTTTATAGTTATGGTCCAAAATTTCAGTTCATCTCTTGATTAAGTTCTGTCTCGGGAAGGTGACACTATGTAAGGAACTACATCTTAGATCTCTCCACATTGTAATTGTTCCTTGAAGGGAGAGGGAACATTAATATCTCCAAGGATGGAAACTCCACAGTCTCTCTTGAACACCTGTCCAAGGGTTTGATCACCCTCATAGTGAAAACGTTTTTCTTAGTATTTAAATAAAAATTTTCCATCTCCCATCTTGTGTCAACTGGTACTTGTCCTAGTGCTCTGCGTCTTTAAGAGGTGTCTGGCTCCATCCTCTCTATACCTTCCCATTTAGGTCTTGAAGACAGCACTAAGATCTCCTTGCCATTGGTCCAGCCACTTTTTCACCCACTTGTAACCCACATCTCACCCACTTGGCTACAAGGGTACTAAGGGAGACTGCATCAGAGGTCTTCTGAAATCAAAGTGAGCTACATCCACTGCTCTCCCTTTGTACATCCACTCTGGCTGTTCTCAATCACTTTCTTATCTTTCATGTACTTGAGAACAGCTTCCAGGAGGATTTGCTCCATCATCTTCCCAAGGACTCAGGTGCTGCTGACCAGCCTGCAGCTCCTCGGATCCTCCTCCTTGCCCGTCTTGAAGCTGGGTGTGAGAGCGCTCTTGCTGCCCACATACGTTTAAGAAGCCCTTCTTGTTCCTCTTTCCATCCCTTGCCATTTTGAACACCAGCTGAGGTTTGGTTTCCTAAATTTCTCTCCTTTTATTTGATGTGTGTGCTTATTAGTCAGTGCAGCTGAAAATTATAAGGACTGTATGTCCTAATAAATCCCGTTGTAACTGAACACTAATTGTTACTGAACACAGTGTACCTACACTTACACTCCCTTCAGCTTTACTCCTCAGGAATGAGCTGCACACATGAACAGCCACTCTTGGTTGGAAGTATTGTTTGGAAAGAGCACTTTGAAGAACTTGTCTGCTCTACAGCGTTTCTTTTCTAGTATTCCAAGGATGTTTTTCTGGACTTTTTTGTCTTGCTTGTGCGTATTTGAGGAACAAAATTCTGGTTTAAAAGCACTTTATAAAGAATCCTTAGGACCGACAGACCACTTAATTCCTAAATGGCATCTACTGAAGACAAAGAAGAAATGCTCACCTGCAAAAAACTTGATGTTTGGGGATTCCATTTCTCTTCTGGCCTCCCATGCCATGTGTTGAGTATGCTTAAACACACCTGAAAAGACGACATTATTAATGCCACAGGAAAATACTGTGATGAAATTCTTCTGCTTGGGCACAACAGAAGGTTAACATTAAATTTAATTTTTTTATTTACAAACTTTTGTATAACTGCATTCTAAAAGAAAAATTTGTTTCCTATGAAACTAATTTGAAATGAAAGCAGATAAAAATAACATGGCTAAGCAAGAACAGCATGTTAATAAATGAACGAGGCAGGACAGATTACTTTTCTTCAAGTAAAGCCTATGGATTCTAGTGATTCATTTATTTTTGGAGTCCCAAATACTATCTGATGCTTTACTTTCCTCTTTAAATACTGTTGTAACACTTATTGTTGTGGTTTTTAAAGACAGTCATTCTGCGTAAGCATGTGAAAGGTGGTTTCTGTCATATGGACTATCATGGAATTGAAATTATTTCTTAACTTGTATGACTGATCTGGACTTCAGGGAAGTCTGTGGAGTTCTTGAACCTTATCACAAAACGGAACAATCAGATTAAAGAAAGAAAAGAAATTTAGAGGCAAGTATTTGCCAAGCTTAATGCTAGGCAAAGAAAAAAAGGAGATGACGTCTCCAGTGTGAATGACATTGTGTGTCCACGTTAAGAGAAAAAGCCGTGTCTGGAACTGGGAAGGAGTGTTATAGCCTGCAAAAACAGGGACCATGGGGAACCCTTGAATGACAGGGGAATAAGGGAAAAAGATTAGCCTATAGATTAAATGTTTACACAAAAAAAATGCAGAAGGAGTCATACAGCCATACATACAGTCATACAGCCAAAGCTATTTTGTAGGTCTGTGCCTCAGTGGAGACATGCACATAGCCATCTCTACAGTTCTGTAGAGAATTTAATGTGTGCTGATTTTTAATGTAAATAGAAGTTGTATCTCCCTGACATGCACTTGACTTTTTGTTGGCTTTTTGGAGCCTTTAGAATGAGCCACAACATACCAAGGAAATGGGAGGAGAGAAGGGGGAAAGCTTGTCTTAACTTTTATTTCCAAAAGCGTTACTATTTTTGAGAAAACTGTCATTCAGTCCATATTTTAGAATTCCATTTTTTATAAAGGATAGTGAGGTTAAGGAAAGTCTTCATCTTTGCTCAAGAAAAAGCACTTTTGCATGGAAAAAGAGAGGCAAGGCATTTGGCAAGCACATTCAGTGGCAGCTGATATAAAGCATACTTTGTCCATGGACAGGACCCTGGGTACTTCAGCTAGCCAAAATAGATTTCTGCCTGGTTAATTTAGGAAAGAAAGTGGAAAAGAACATTCTTCTAAGTCAAAATTACTTGCTTTTTGGTCTAATCCAGCTCATAAAGGCTTTAAAATAATCTCCAAGACTATTCAGAAAGGAGATCATTCCCATTTGAAACCGTTCCATCACTCTGCATTTCAGACCATTGCA
Organism: Syrrhaptes paradoxus; assembly: GCA_013400615.1. Classification (NCBI taxonomy): domain Eukaryota; kingdom Metazoa; phylum Chordata; class Aves; order Pterocliformes; family Pteroclidae; genus Syrrhaptes; species Syrrhaptes paradoxus. The sequence goes on from VZTO01011783.1 coordinate 38,891, forward strand.
GACCAGTTTTAACCAAACACCTTTCTCTCATTTGTTAGAAGCGGCTGATAATTTGATTGCAAAAGGAAAAAACAAACAAGCACCTTTGAATTCAGAAAGCACACCACACCTCCCTCAGGCTCACGTACAAAGCTGTCTATTCAAATGAAGAAGCAATTAAGAGCCAATTCTCATTAATTACACCAGAAAAGGCAAAGGAGCTGCTCTCCGTTCAGTGTGCAGCAGCGTAACTCAGCGCTGTGCAGAGCGGTGGATGAAGACGTGCAGGGTTTCAAAAGGCAGTGGGACAAACTGGGAGATTTTTGTCACTGAGTGCTGGGGAAGCACTGCTGAACTCCTGCCCTTTTCTTACACCCTCCCATGAGGAGCTGCTGCTGGCCACAGCTTTAGGGCAGCAAGCTCAGTCTCCACTCTGTCACAAAGCATCCACATGAGAAACCTGTAGCTGCGGAAAGGACCAGGGTCAGCAAACCTGGAGCACAAAATAATATCCCTCGCGCTGGAAAAATCACCTTCCTGGTTGTGACTGCTTCCTTCCAGGAGGTGGCAAGATCCTGGGCTAGAAAGGTTGGTTCCAGCCAGTAAGATCATTCTTAAACTATTTAATCTCTGAAGTTTAGAATTATCATATGTAAGACACACAAAAAAAGACAAGTTTCATCTGTTTCTCTTCCTCCTTACATCTATACATAAGAACGAAGTTGACCTACCTTGCCATCATTGTAGAGGTTTGGATTAAATCTCACGCTGTGGCCTCCAGTTGTTTCCAGGTTCACAAGTGGAGGGGAATTAGGATAGTCTTGTGGAAAATATACATCGAATTCAAAGCAACCATTTGCGTAAGGGGTGTCTGCAGGGCCAGTAATGAGAACCTAGCATTGTAAAAAAAAGAGAGTTTTTATAAAAACCTTTGTATTTGTCACAGTTGAGATTTTTAGAAGTTACACAAAGCATTTTATTGCCACATGGTACTTGTCAGAAGACACTGTTGGACATTATCGTCATACGCAGGCTCCGAGTCCTGTCCGTTTTGACATTCTGCGTAAGTGGAGCCCTCTGCGAACGTCCATTTCTCCAGACAGAAAAAAAATGGAATGCAAAACAGAAGGAGCTAAAAATCTACCTCCTATTGCACGTTATTAACAGAATTTTGCCTGCAAACTTCAGGTCTGGAGATACTCAGGGTACTTTTCCATACTTACTACTTTTAACTGACTGAAAGGGCAATAGGCAAAGATACACTTGGACCATAATGGAGCAGCAAAACTAAACTTTTCCCTTCAGAATGGGTGCCCAAGAGTGAATCCTGACCTGTGAAGTCTCCTTTTCACTAACAGAGTGCTCTAGGGGTAGATGGGCACCCCCCTCCCCTCGGCCAAGTTACTGAGACTTTGGGCTCAGAGTGTAAAATACCACCACTTACGTTAGTTTAGAAGTTAGGATACAAACAAAATACAAACAAAATACTTCTGATTTCTTTTTTAAGATTTAAGGCACCTTCTTAAGCATTTATATGCCAAGCTGAAAGAGGGAAATAAAAACAACTTTGCTTCTTTACCTTCATAATGTCCAGCCGCTCCTCATCACAACGTACGAAAACACTGGATGAAGATGACAGAGGCAGCGATGTTGAGAGAGTCACAGCTTCTTGAGCAAGACGTCGGGCTCTGGCAGCACTGTTGGCGTCGCTTGCGTTTTTTACCTGAGACATGTAGTGGTAATTTACTTTAAAAATCAGTTTCCCGTCATCATCTTCAGACACCATTTCAAATGTATCTAGAAGAGAAGAAAATGTTAATGCATCAGGAAAACAGTGCAGTTAATAATGGATTAGTCTTAGATAAAGATTCAGAGTATTAAAATCAGGAAAGTTTAATTTGCATTATACCGATGCAAAAAATACACATTAACAGTCCTGTGTTTTTTCAACACGTTTCCTTTATGGCCATAATTAGCACCTATTCCCATCACATTTTCCAAATACAACATATTGCATTCCATCAAAGGACACAGCGAAGTTTTCTACAATTTCATTTGAAAAACACATTTTGATCTGAATTCTATTCCATTTAAAAAAAAATAAAAGCTACACTTTTAACAAACAAATATAAAAATTTGTATATGAGCTTTACAAAAAAAATTCGAACATTGTAATATAATTTGAGGACTGAAAAAACTCACAAATTGTTACTGGAATTAAAACATGAACACCATCACTGAATTGTGGAACCAGGCCCTGGAATTAATCTAGTGTATGTTTAAACATTCCTTGTTAATTCAACAAGCACTTTAGTTGGCAATCTGAAAATGCAGACTTCAATAATTTTCCATGTGTGAAAAGGATCAGTGGTCACATACATAAAATTTGGTAACTTTCTAAAATAATTATGGATTCAGTGACACAGACTGTATATTTCTCAGGTATCTGCTCTCTAAGACACCAACATCCACACTTCTCAACCTACCAAACTGGAGTTTTTTCATGACAGCCACGTATTTTTCTTCAAGAGACCGCAAAACGGACAAAGGCTTGGGCTTCACAGCAGCCTTTCTGGAGTATTCAGCCATCTTCTTTTCTGTTACACAAAACGTGACACTGATTTGTAGTTAACTATGTCACTTTGAGATAAATACAGTAAGCATGTGGGGATTATTTAACTGGAAATGACATTTTACAGTCACGTTGTTTGCAGAGAAAACTGGGGATCACAACATACAAATCTGTTTTTCTCACTACTCTATGTTTCGTTATCTGAACAGCTCAAAGGAAATGAAGATCATTATCTCAGCTCAGAAATAATTCATGACTATGAATATTCTTTTATTTTATTCTTTCTGCTATGAATATTCTTTTATTGTTGCTTCTTTTTTTTTTTCCTAATTAAAATAGAAAGTATGACACACACTGGTGTGGATGGACATTCACATATGTATTCTTGATGCACTGTCCAAAATCAGGAGCTGATTATACACACTTAAAAAACCAAATCTACTCCCCTAGATTGAGCTCCTTAATCATTAGTTTTCTTTCCTAGACAATGAGATGGCCCTCTGAATGTCTGCAGGTTCAATCCATGATTTAGATTTTACTTCTGTATTCACCTAAGTTAAGATTTAATCTAATTCATAAGATTTAATTTTAACAGCAAGGGCTTTACTATTAAAGGTCACGTATGTTGTCTTCTGCCAAGAAAATAAAAAAAGGCGCCACATCGCTGTGCTGAAGGTAGTGAGATGTACTCCAACTTGAATTGTTCAATTTCCTGACCAAAGCATTTCAGACTAGTACAAGATTGCAACTGCCTTTGAAAATATAGTCAGTGCCTAGGGGCAGGAGGGAAGCCTTTTTTCTTGCTTTTAAGCCAATTTATAAGTTATCTGTCTGTGAGCTCATTACAAATAAACAGAAGTATTTCGGTTTTACCTTGGTTTGCTTGGCGCAAGCTGGTGGTAGCAGCATAAACTATCTCCGCAGTCTTTTGGATGTCCGGTACCAGAAGTGTCAGTCCCTCTGGCTCCTGATCGGAAGTATCTGGTTTTACTCCTGCTTTGGCTTTGTCTTTTTTAGACCTGTTCAGGGGATTTTTTGACAAAGAAATAAGATATAGCATGAGCGATATTTTTCAACCAATCGGACTGTACTGAGCATATTTGTAAACAGGGGAAAAACACCAAAAATTAACGATCAAGATTAAAACAAGTCTCCTGAAACAGAAAATGCCCACGTATCTCCAGCTCAATCACTGAATGGAGCAGTCAGCTGTGACAACACTGAACATACCGCCCTGATTTGGCAAACAGAAGTACAGCCGACATGAAGAGCAGAGATCTGAACACAAAGCCAGTGATACCAGTACACCAGTTTCTGCCTCAACCATTTCCGGGCTGGGATTGCAACGCCTGCGTGCTGGCATTGCGTTTGCGCATCTTCAAAACACGAGTGTCAGAAAGATCGTCACCAATGTGCACTTCATCCGCCCACGTAAATCCCGGTGCAAAATCAAGTCCTAAATAGGTAACGCAGAACCCCTGCCTGTTCCACAACACACTAACGATTCTGTAGGACACACTAACGGGAAAACTCCAGGAAACCTCCAGTCAAAGGTCACAGCACATCGATGGACTACGACCTAGGCAACACTAGAGATGGGTCAAAAATGAAGTTGGTCTCTCTGCAGTTCTCTTCTGGGCTATAAAAACTAAGATGTTTTATTTCAATAAACAGTTTAATGTAACATAATTTTTAAAGCCTTACAAATATAGGAAGAATCATATAATATTGGACATTTATAATCGATGTATTGCAAACTAATATGTCAGTAACTAACACCTCAAAATTTTACAATGAAATAATTTGCAAATACACTATATACTAATACCCTTGTTTGATAGAAGCTAATTGCCTGGTAATTTAAGATATATTTAAATATTTTGATTGTGCTAACCGAGTCTTTGCTAGCATATATATTAAACTGTTGAAATGAAGACGTGGTATTTGATAACACTGTAACCGAAATGTGCATATTTCAAAACTTTTAAGGTTTTTGAGAGCACAATTAAGAGTGTGTTGAAGAGCTGGCATAAATTTACATTGTTATCCTGCAAAACTTACAAGATTTTAATGCTAACAGGCCCCAAATTATTCTACTGTAATTTCTGTACATTTAATAGCACTCATTCATTTTAAGATCCAAACCAGTTTAACAGCCAAGCAGCACTGGTTTTCTCTCTCCCAGGACCATACCTAGAAGCAAAACAGAGCTATCTACACAAGAAAAATCAGCAATTTATTTTCTGTCCCAAACATATTTTAGCAACTACCAAATATTACATCCTTTCTGTATTTTAATCTAGATTGAAATCATGCATAAAGAATGAGGCTCTGAACTACTCAGCAGAGGTGATTCCAGCAATGCTGAAACTCTCTGTACTGTACCTAATGAAAGGAGAGTATCCCTGGAGTACATTAATAACACAATCTATTACTGCAGCATGGTACATTTTCCCAGTCCCAGATTTAATCCAAAAGGATGTTAGCCCGTTGTTGTCTTCAAGCAATACTGAGCTTTCAGGTGCTCAAAGTCAGGAGGAAACCATCAGAGCCAAACGGTGTCGCTCACTATTTGAGGAACAGTTTAAATCAAAGCAGCAGCAGCTGCCTCTCTCATCATACTTTTCAAAATCCTCATCACTGCCTTTTTCCTTGGGGAAATCTAGGCCAATATTTTGTAAATAACCTATGAAACGGGT
>VZTO01011783.1:44886-61007 GCA_013400615.1 Syrrhaptes paradoxus
GAATATTTTGCTGTACATTGTTTCTATTTTTAGGAAACATTTAAATGTCTGCATGACACTGTACATTTCCTTCATCCAAGATTCTGCTTGTGAAGCAAAATTTAACGCAGTTATTTAATACAGCCCAAACCTTTATCTAAACGTTACAATTTTCAGAGTGGAGAAGGAGCCAAATATTTAATTTAGACTTAGAAACTTCCCCATCCAGTTTTTCAATCATGAAGAAAAAGCAGACAAAATCATGTCAACTCACATTTAAAGGGATGACAGTCACTAATATACTTGCTAGAAGAGACAGCAGGGTACGTTCTAATAATTTAAGCCATTAATTTAGCTTGTGCTGGAAGATGACAGCCTTCTCTTCACGCTGTGCTAAATGAATAATGAATGATACACTCCCAAGGCAAGTTTAATTTTTAAAGCCAATACTAATACTTACTCACCCATGCCTGAAACTTCGAGGTAAACATGATGCCATGGAATGATACCTTTATCAAAGTATCCACAGAATAAAGCCAATGAACCCTTCAGCCCCTCTGTACTACAGAGATGGTGCTTACAGCAGAATTCAGCCCAGTTCTATACTGACACTCCCTGGCTTGGGATAACCCTGCCAGCGACTTGCAGTGGTGGCATCGCTCAGCCCTCCCGGTCCTCCACCTTCTGCAGGTTTCCACGGGTATGGAACAGAAGTTCATTCCTTCCTGTAATTCACAGATGCTTAAGCCAATCTCCTAAAATCTGGCAAAACAAGCAAGGGAACGTGCCTTGCAAATGAACACTGTTGAAAGCCAGTAGCCTTCTCCTCTGAGATGGCTCCACGTACTCCTCCCTGGGGCTTGGAGTGCTGCACTTGCAGACACTCAGCTGCAGCATCCCAAACCAGCAAACTCCTTTAGCACAGCGTGAGGAGAAGGCTGTCATTGGCCAGCACAAGCTAAATTAATGGCTTAAACCATCAGCTCCATACATGAGCTTGAGAGTGCAGCAAAAGAGAGTTAGTTTATTTTAAAGAAAAATAAATCACAACAAATTAAGCCTCAATTATTGGGAACCAATTATAAAGAAAACATTTTGTTTACAAAATGCACCGTTTCACATGGACCTTCTGCAGAAGGAAGATGCCCCAGGCCCACCTGGCTGTATTCAAGCATCCCCAGGAAACAGAAAGACATCCAGGCTGTGACAACAATGGGAAAAGCAGGGCCCATACATTTAGACAACCTTGCAACTGGCAGGATTAACCCTTAGTAGCAGTGGCACAAGTGACAGAAGTGTAAAGATGACAGAAGTCAGATCTGCCTTAAGCAGTTCTGGGGGTGGCCGGGGTGAAGTGGAAAGGGAATCTTAGCCACAGGCTTGCTATACTCCACACTACACAAATAAACCATCAGCTCGTGTTGCCAAATATAACCATTCACCAGGAAGCTCACCCAGCAGCTGGTGGTTCAGACGAGCCTGCTCTGCGCCACGGCAGCAGAGGGCTCAGCCATCAGAGCAAACAAACGCCTCAGACTCTGCCTGTGTGGAAACCCATCACACCAGCCTGACCGCTCTCAAACCCGAGATGGCTTCTGACTCCCTAGAGTCCAACAAACAGTCATGAGAAATCATCTCATACCTAAATGTCTTCTCCATTATCCCGAATTTTCCCTATTACGGCCTTTGAAAGTAAATGACTCAAATGGAATCCAAACCCAAAAGTGTTCCCCTTCAGATTCTGGATCCAAGGGGACACTCTTGCTCCAACACACATAGAACTGCTGTTCAGATAAAGTTCTGCCTTTGACAGCAGATCCCATCCTTACGTTGTTGTTCTGGCATTTGACCTAACAGGGGCAGCAGATTGTCCCATGTAACAAATCCATGCCAACACTGAGATTGCTGGCAAACCTTCCACTCAAATGCTGAGAATTAAAACCTTCCACCCCAATGATTCCAGGCGGTTCAGGCTGTTGGTGTTTTCATCCTTGTCTATATACGGCTTTAGAAACAAACAGTATTATGCTTAAACTAACCAGTGAAAGACAAGATTTCTTTTTGTGCTGCTATATCAAAGTAATCCAAGAAAATTGTACAGATATTGTAACTGAACCAACCATTGAATTTCTATCAAATTCATCAATTATTAAATTAATACCAACTGTGCTTCTAGAATTCTTCTTAGTTTTCAGATCCTAAGCTGACACTGAAGAACTAGTCATATTGTATTTTATTTTACCAAATTTAAAAGAGCTTATGAATAGTGGTCATGTGCCATCCTCACAAATAAACTTTTTAGACTTCAGCCTGGGTAAGCGACATAGGAAGACAGAGGTTTCCATGCCCATTAAAGCTGACATGGTTAGATGGGTATCCAACTTAAAGAACTGTTATTTGTCCTTCCTAATTCTCTTTTGCATTAAGTCAGCAAAAAACCCCACCACAGGTACGTTCCATGCTTGATATGCAAGACTAGCAATCCCAGGCAAGAAGGATTAGAGAAATTCATGGGCAAAGCCAGTCCATCAGGAGACACTAGAAGGAGTTCCCAATAATGGGATTCCTGCTCAGAGAAATCTCTCATGTATTGGTTGGTAAATATTCTCAGTTTACAGAGGGAGGAAGAACATTCTACATATGTGTTTTCCTGGCATTATATTTCCTTTCTTTTCATGATGTTTCAGCACATGCTAGGGGACAACACTAAATTTAGCAGGGAGGGATGGGTATTATTACCTAACAAGCCATCTTTAAATTGGAAGCAAATAAACACAATCAAGAAACCAATTAAGTGCTGGAAGCAGAAAATTAGTAAAAGACAGCCATAAAGATCTGTATTGCAGCATTTGCTTCTCCAGCTCACTCAGGGCAGAAAAAGACGATTCAGCCATTAAAACCGCCCGGATCGTCAGTTCTGGGAACCAGAGTGATTGGGAGATTACAGAAACTGAGACGGAGAGATGGTTGTGCCACCTGTACCAGCTACAGCACCTCCCAGAGGCAGGAGCTATGGCAGGCGTGCCGGGGCTCCGGTGGGCGTGCTCGTCCGGTGACTGTCCCTTCAAGCAGCAGCCACATGCAGCACCGACCGAACTGGTCAAATGACCAAGAACCAGCCCTCTCAGACTGGTATCCTGGCCTGTGAGCCACAAAACCAGTGCAGCATTTCACAGAAGGTGACAGTCAGACCTCGGTGACAGCAGCATTTCCAAAGCCAAGAAGCCACAGTTCTGCAGTGCAAGAACTGATGAGAAAACGTTAGATCGTGCATTATACTGCAACGCTCACACAGCTCCACGGCATCACAGCCGAGATGGGATATTTGGATACTTTTCCATGTGTTTGCTAATTGCTTGGCAGACTGCAAGTGTTTGACAAGAACCATCAAATACAAGAGTTTCTCAGAGGACCCTGGAAGACCACAAAGCCTGGCCTGGATGACTCCATGGCATTCACATGTCATTTCACATCATCTCCATCATACCAGCTTCACTTCTGACACCTGTACTAATGGACGAACCAGCTCTCATAAAATCATCAACAAATACAAACCTGCTTTGCACATGTAGCACCAACAGGTTCCACCAGTCAAAACTTTTCAACCAGCTCTATATAGTTAGGGTTCTCACCTCAAACAGTAACTCCCAAATCCTTTGCCTCCTGAAACTTTCTCTTCCTGACAGAAGGCAAAGGAGTCTCTCCTAACCAGTTCCTCTGACGGAGAATCCACTGAGGAACCCAGTCCTTACTCACTGGCTAAAGCAGCACAGAAGCATATAGAAGATAGCTGGGACACTTCTTTTAAAAACTACCATTTGGTTTGGCCCTCCCCAGTCCCATGCTTTACAGAATGGGCTTCAACAGCTCCTGAAGGATGCAGGAAAAGCGCAGTCCTGCAAAATAAAGATTCACTGCACTGAAGAGGGAAAGAAATTTAAGAAAGATGTGAAGCTTCTAGACTCCTGAGCAGCAATCCTCTTTCTGATCAGCAAGCAGTTACTGATGAAGTGACAAGAGTATGCAAACCTACCAGCTTCTCTGGGTCACACAAAAAAATTTCCTTGTAAATAGTACAGGAAAACAGATCATATACATATAAACAGAAATTTAGATCAAACAGGTGGTATGTTCACGCTCTGGAATGCCGCACCCATTCAGATAAACACACAGAACTGAACCTTCTTTAAATTCTATATTCATAATATGTAAGTACAAAATACAGTTTAAATTAAGGTTAGGGATGATAAAAGCAATTACCTCAGTCGGTTGGTATAGGTATCTACACAGGTCTTCATTTTAGCCAACAAAGTCCCAACAGAAGCTTGTGACTCCAGCTGTTCTTCCTCCTCTTCACTACTTTCTCCCGACAGAGGAAGCAGTAAGGGTACCATGGATGTGCAGGATGCAATAGCACGGAGCAATTCCAGCAGAGCTCGGTAAAGGGGAACGTGTCGGGCCATATCCAAAACTAAGAGAGAAAAGCAGTTTACAAAAGTTACTAAAATTGATGATTCTTCCAGTCTTAGTACAGATGTTTTAAACAGAAAAGCTGGATTTTAATAATTTTAAAGTATTAATGACATTCAATGATAAAATACAAAATTCTGTAACAGCCATTTATAATTTCTGTTTTAATGGACTTGTCCATAAAAAATTCAGTCAAATATCTGGAAAGCAAAGGTTAGCAAAAGACTCAAGAGGACAGAAGTGCTAACAAAGTACGGAACAGGATCACCACACGCTATATGCATTTCTAGTAGCTTCATACACAATCCTGGCTCAAGCTGTATCCTGTCGGTACTCGCAAACAAACACCTATGGAAGAAAACCTACTGTGCAGCAAAGCAGCATTCGCTGATTCTAACAGCGTAAGCATTAATAAAGACAGACTTTCATATCACCCACTTTATTATTTATAGTTGTCTTCTTCTTTGGAAAAAAATGTCTGCATTATTGCGGGAATATTTATGGTCATGAAATAAATGGAGTTATCTGCTAAGAAGTCTAGCTTTGCTTCTTTTCACGGAGAAAGTATCACGTTAAAAACCATTATGCATTCTTCAGAGCGTGCAAAGGTTCGGAAGAAGATGCAAATTTTATCTGCATACATATGAACCTCAAACCAGTAAAGATGAACAATAATATATGTTAGATATAATATATAACCTCACTGTCTTAGTGCTGCTCAGTGTGATGTACACGTCTTACAGAAGTAACTGTGGGCAGAATATAGATATCAGCTCTTCCGACTAAGAGAGCCAGGCAGAGACACACAGCTCTAATGGATTCTCCAGCACCACACTGTTTATTTTTCTTTTCCACTTGCTTGGACAAATACGTAATGGATGTCATTTCCACTGACTTTGTATCATTAACAGAAATACTGAAAACGTAGCAGTACGCAGATACTTCAACACAGCTGCTTCCTCTGTCCCTAGGACATGCTATTTTTAACCTGACTGCAGAAAAATATCGCTCTGGTTCAAAGTATTTACAAATGACTGAGTTTATCATAAAATAAATTTATGCTTTTTCCAGCAAAAAAACCACCAAACAAACAAAAAGCCCCTGACAACCTGCATTAGGGCAGGACAAAGCACAGGAGGACTCTTTAATGTTTCATTTAGCACATCTCGCCCTCCAAGCTAAAGCACATCACAGGCTTCCATCTCCTGTCACCAAACCCTCAGCTCGACATTCAGCACAATGGGACGGTACAAAGAGCCAAGCAAAATTCAGCAAGCGGTGAATCCAGGTTTAAAGCTGGATTTATCTCTACTAAGAGGTCTTTGATCAACAGCTGCGTATCCGTACTTTGAAATTATCCAACGTCACAAACTCCTCACTGGGTGAGTTCTGTTGTGTTGAACAGGAAGATTTACTGAAACAAAGCATTAATCTGTCAGGCCTGCTATCATGGCTCTAAAAAGATCCTGTGTCAAATTATTCCATGTTTTTAAAGCAAACTCCATTGAATTTAAAGATCGGCATTAAGAAAACCAGTTTCAATTATCTGTTGATTCTTACATTTTGCAAATTTACGTATTTTTATATATATCCATTCCTTACGCTCTGTCTCTAGTGAACAATGATTGCCCACAGAANCACACAGCCCTCGCCAGAAACCGCCTCTCCCCTGCAGTGCTAAAGATCAAGCAGCTCCTCAATTTAATCAATAGCTGTTTATCAGGAAGACAGTGAGTGAAGGGAGAGATACGACCTCTTAGATAACCACAGCATTTCACTTCTGGAAAGCTTTTATTTATTTATTTTAACCATGAAATTTTCATGAGGCCAGAATATCTAATTTCAAATCCTTCAATGCTTGCTTGCCCTCTCCCTTGCTAAATGGATAGTTAAATCCAAAACTACTGTCATGAGGGAAACTGAACTGACATAACTCTAAAATGGAAATGTTTTCCAGAAAGATGGGAGAAAATTTCTGCTTTCAGCAGATTCGGCTCACATGCACTGCTTTGCAATTGTTCCCATGTGAAACAAATGAAATGCACTCACTTGGTTTCAATTGAAACAATCTTTTAGGGAACAACTACCAATTTCTGTTACCTTAATGCCAGACTCTTCTAAACTCAATTTCTTGATATCACGATGTGTCTTACACTATTTTTGTCCAAGGCCTTTATTATGCTTCCTAAGGATTATAACCCACGCAAGTGTGTTCGTCCAAAATGCCAGAATCTCCCCCTATCCCCAGTCTAAATCCTCCAAGACTGGGTATCTGGATATGTATCAGAAAAACTCGCTGTAAAGAACTCAAAATTGGCAAATTACTGTTTATTGCCTTCATTTGGCAGTTCATCTCCTCTTTGTGCCTATTTGCTTTCAACGGAAAGAGATTGCCAGACTGACCGCAGCGTGTTTGCTGCAGAGACAGCGCTGCTTTCTGAAACAGCTTAGGAAGACTTGAGCATTTTTTTAATCTCTATATTTACATGCCGTTAGGTGTTCCAAATTAGACAAGACACTCCCCTGGCCCACGCTGCCATTTGCTAACCTGTCCCTGTCCTCCTGGTGTGGCAGCTGCGTCTCCAGATGTCCTGACAGCACCTTCTGCGGACTGACGGAGGCTGAGCAAGGCCAGCAGTGTTCAGACTAGACCCTCAGTGTTCAGGCTCTACCACTCAGACTCCATCATCATCCTTCCTGCTTTTAGTGTTTGCAGCATATTTAGTTAGTTGGGATTTATGATAGATGTCTTCCCTTTAGATATCATGATGTATATATTTGGGGAGAGTACTTCAGAAATACAAGTGATACAGCTTTGTAAAAATATATTTAGATCCTGTAACAAAGTCCTTTAAAGGAATTGAATTAAAATACTAAAGACACCAATGAAAATAAAAAATACAAATCCTGAAAATTAACAAATCAACAAATCCTATTTCTATCGAATAGGAGCAACAGAACCTCCAGACTATCATCCTCACATGCAGGTATCTTACCAACTAAGACGCCAGCAATTTGGATTTTAAGCAAATAGAAACTTCAATGTGTGTTAAAAGTAATCCACTGTTTTCTTCAAAGCATGCTGCTCCTTCAGAACATAACCAACTAGTTTTCTGCCTGACTGAACTGGGCAATGCAGGTGTGGCATAAGATTTTACTCAAATTAAATAATTAAATAACGTAGCTTCTTGTGTAGGAAAGAAAATCCCATACATCACAAAACAGAAACAAATACTTTTGCTTATAGCAGAGCTATAATGTGAACAGCATTAGCGTATCTTAAATACAGCAGATTTTTTTTTATATGGGTGCTTCAGTTGTATAAGGCGGCACTAAGAGCATTAGATTCATACGGGCACGCACCTAAGCACAGCAAACTGCAAATACACAGCATTCCTAAGAAAATGAAAACGGGAGATGAAAACTCTTGGCTTTGTAAAAAAGGACAGATGGATATATTATCCAGGATTCTCTGTTATCCCCAAGTCAAAAACTTTATTAAATAATGACAAATATCTTTTCCAAACAGACCTCTCAGTGCTCTCAGACCCCTCCTGGCTGTAAGGCACACACACGAACCGGGGGGTCTCTCCCATCTATTCCTGTGCTGCCGGTGCTCCCCAATGCTGCGGGGCAGTGAACTGCTCAGGAAGGTCCAACCCGCAGTACCAGGGTTCAGGAGCTCCCCGTGTTTATTACAGACTCAGAGCAGGGATTTGCACTCACTTTTCATCCTGCTTCCTTGCCTGCCTTCAACAGGGCCGGGAGGAGCCACTGGTGGGGGAGTGGGGCCAGGAGGTGATGGAGAGCAGCAAGGCAACCCCACCACCATTGGGCAACCCCACAATGACAGCAGCAGTTGTGAACATTGGAATCACCGTGCTACCACAGACAGCTGATTTAAAGGACAGCAGCTGCAGCATCTTTATTACCACTTTTATTAACTGCAAGAACTCTGAGTTCTAGGAGGATGAGAGGACATGTCCAAAAAACCAGGCCAATGTCTTACTGTCCTTGATGAGCAGCGAGGAAGTTCCCTGTAGCCTTCCTGGACAACAGGCAGCATGTGGATATACTCACAATTCACACCAAAAAAAGTGTTTCAGGTCAAAATTCATTCTGCGGCATTTATGAAAAGCAGAAATCTCAGCAAAGTCACTGCCGCTTCCTAAGGTAGGTAGGGAAGGCAAACATCTGGAAAACATCTCATGGTTTAGAGGGATAAGGTCTTATCCCTCCCTCCCATTCCTTTGAGTAATGAAGGTCAAGTTTTACTGGAATCACTACAACTCACTTAGCCTCTTGCCCCAATATCTGCAATTTAGAAAGACACCAAAGGCTAAACAGGTAAAACCCAGACATTTCATAAACCCAGATCTCCCTGACACGCTAATAACAAACCATCTGATCTGGGTGAGTGGTGGAGGGAAGAAGACTCTGACTGAAGTTATTTTAAGATGACTCGACTCTCAGAAGCTGCTGAGCATCCCGTCTTTTGCAAACTGCAGTCTCTCACAAATGCCTAAAGGTCACAAGATACTAAGGCACTGATTGAATTTTTAAAAACTTACAGACACAGCCTCCTGGGAAACAACTGCTTAACATTCAGAGATTGCGTGTGTGATTTCAAAACATTGCAACTGCTTTCCACACGTGTGTATATTCATGACCAACATAGATTTATTTCTTACAAAGACCTGAAGACTACCCATATGCAATGACAACCCGAATATAATGAAATTTTGCACACGAGGGCAGGTAGTTTCAGAGGATCAAGGTATCACCTTAAATTACACACACGTCTGTAACAAGATAATGGCCCAACTGAGTCTAATACTCCTTTGCTTTCTTTTAATATTATACAATATTCAAACAAAGAATAGCCAAGCCTAATGGCCCATTAAATAGATAGTACTGAACAGCAATAAATTTCTTTTTTGCAATTCATTTAACATCCTCAGTACAACTTAACTGGCTATGAATAAGATTATAAAACTTATTTCCATTGCAAAGGATATTTAAACCATATCACAAAGAATATGTGCATTTATTTTAAAATACAGGAAACTATTAATATAGTGTATCCATTATACCAAAAAATCTTCACACTTTACAGTAGATTAAAGAAACAAATAGAGAAGAATAATTTGCAAGAAAATGATGAAAAGCTCTGCTTTACTTGCACCTAATGTGAAAGCCTTCCCACTGTGATTCTCACTGTGACCAAACTTGAAATTCCTACCCCAAAGGCACCTACAAACTTGATGTAAAATAAAATAAAATAGACACTTGAGGGGGAAAAATAAAACCAAACACCTTTACCGATTTTAAATACATCACTTCACCAGATACACACTCCCCTTGCTTCTGTGCTCTCCATCTATCTCCTGTACCTCATTCCTCATTTGCCGGACTTGCATCATTTAAGGACTTCTTCCATTTCAGTTACTTCAGAGGCCCACAAAATAACGACTATTTTCTTCCTGTGCAATTTCTTTTTTTACCTCTGACCAATACACACGACTGACTTTCTGCCTTTGTTGAAGGAAAGAAGGGTGTGCATGCAGCCACAGCAGAAGGCACCACTGGAAACTCTTTCCAAATTACAGCCCTTTGATTTGTTTTCTCAAAGAGATCTGCCACTGCAAACATGAGAGGGATGGTTGTGAATGGACAATTAAAAGGAAATAACTGAAAAGAAAAAGGCACTCCGGAGAGAATGCACACCTAAAACCAGGAAATGTGAATTTAAACCAAAAAATTATTGCACATGGCTACAAGAGTGGCTTACATTTAACAGATCAGAAGAGGGGAAAAAAAACAGGTTAAAACTTGAAATGAACCAATTGACCTCTATAATCAAAGATGAAGCTGATTTTATAATAATATAATAATTCTGATTTTAGAATTACGCTCTCATCTCCCTTTCCAAGAGGCCTCCATCTTGCATGGGGTAGAGCTTCCAGAGACCCACGAGGTGCCTTCAACTCTAATTTCCTATTTTGCTTTGGATCTATTTTTCTCCTATTTCACTGAGACTTTGCATCTTCCTGGAAAGATGAATGACTGTATCTCATTGAATACTCACACAGAAGCAGCCACCTAACCCTGCCTCTCTTTTAAGGAACATGAAAGCAAACCACTGACAGGTAGGCAGAGCAGCTGTGTTATAAAACCGTTCTGTTCACATCATGCACAAATGCTCAAGATTCACTACCGTGTATCTAAACCTCCCCTGCAAAAAAACCTCAAGAAAATACCTTTGTATTTCAAGACACCTATTTTTTCTTCTAGAATAATAGTTTAAAGGACACCGGTCTCATCAATTCAAGCAGCTAAAACTAAAATAAGACATTCTTATTACCATGCTACTCACTAAAAAGTTTAAGTCCAATAATGACTGCAGTGCCACACACACCTGCTACTAAATTTTTCTATTTTATTTTACCTTTTTTAAACTGAAAATAATGTAAAAATACATGTTAAAGTTCTGTCAATTTCTAAAAGACGCTTTAGTAATTTCTGAGGACATATTTTTGATGCCTCAGTATGTTATTCGCAAGCCTAAAACTCACAGCCATGATTAAACTGAAGGCTTCAGGATCTCATTATCATATTAAAGACTCTGAGTAGCTACAAACACCGCTCTTCAAAAAAGCCACACAAAGGAAACACTCATTTTGTATTTTTAATTAAAACCTTCAGACACAGCCCTGTGGCCACAGATACTGCCAAGTGCGACTGAGACACGCTGGCTTTCCAATAGGGCCACACGTCCTTCTGCTAAATATTTTAAAACCAGAGCCGTTCCTCAGCCTCCCTTTACTGCATCCTTGCAAACTGTGATCTATGAATGCAGTCCGCGCTGCAGGCAATAGTGTCAGTTCCAAATACATCATGCTCTGCTGCCTCTTGATTTTCTGTTTCCGAATCAACCTAGGGCGAGCCTCTTTTATAATAGGTCTAATTAACACCCTGTGTTCTGCTCTGTTTTGAGAGGAAAAAAAGGTTGCTTACGGAGTATTTCAAAAGCAGATGTCTTTAAGAAAACATTAGCCTTTGGGTAAAAATAAAACAAAAGCTTTCTAAGCATTGTAATCTTGTAATAATTGAATTAGCTTGACTTTTTCTTCACTTTTCTTTATAGGAACAACACAAGCATTTTTATGGTACCATTTGGAGTATCAGAAAAAATGGCACAAAACCCCCCAATCCCCTTGTGTAATGAAGCAGGAGAAGGAGGGGTTAAGCCCCCTTAGAGGTTCTGAGTTACAAATCCTGTGTCAGAGCAGTAAAGCAATGCAGGAAGGGTGGGCCTCTGAATTCAACATGTACAGTGTCAGCCTCCAAGTGATTATTATCGTTCAGATACAGCCTGAAAATGTTGCTTGTCTGATGTCAGCACCGAGCCCGCTGGCAGTCCCCCCCACAGGCATGGTCCCCAGTTGCCACACTCTAGTCCCTGGTAATGGGATCCGTTAGAGAGATCACCCTCTGGCATGAAACAGAGCCCCAAATAATCTTGAAAAGGTGGTCAAGCAACGAAGGGATGCTTCTTGGAGGCTACAGATCAGCTAACATGGGGAGTGGGGAATGCATCACCAAGTAAGAACAATCAATGGAAATGAAAAATGCTAAATTCTATATTCATTGGTTTTGCTTGTTTGTTTGGAAAAATGGCCCAGAAGGCATCAGTGTGGAAAGGATGGGAGCAGAGTACTGTAGAGACATCCACACTGCCATGGACTCCAACCCCAGCCCAACTTTTAAGAACCTTTCCTCTGAGAGATTGCTGGTTTCACCCAACATCAGTTCTTTAAAGCCACCAAAATTTGAAGAAACACAATTAAAGCACAAAGCTATAACCAAATCATGTTTGGATCCAAATCCAGAAAACAACTGTAAGGAAGCATCAACATAAAGCTACAAGATTGCTCTAGATTATCCTATAAATACATAAGGATATAAAGAAAGGCAGAGATAAAAGAAAAAATATTAAAAAAGAACCAAAGTGTTACCCATATAAAGAAAACCACTCAGAGACTACATGAGAATAAAGCTTTTTGCCCGGTCAGGGGATAAAAATAAACTTCATTATTAATACAACTCTCTACTATTGCTTTTAGTAAGATAAAAAGGATCAATAATTGCTATTTGAGGTAGATATAATGAAATAAATCTAATATTAAAGGCAAGCTAGAAGTGTCAAACTAATCTTCCACTTAGCCAAGAAAATAAGAAAAATGTTGCCCATAGAGAAGAAAATACAAGATTTAAATATTCTGCAGACAAAAACCTTTATTGAAAAAGTAAAAATAAACCCAAACCAAACCAGGTGCCAACTTGCTACCACCTTGGGTCAGTGTGTCAAGCGCAAGCACTCCACAGAGATGAAAGGAAAAGTATCTCTAGTCTAAGGACACAAGGCAGTATTTTTAAGGAAGTTAATCTGTCTTTCATCTTCCCTGCACCGGAGGAGGGAATAGTGATTTCACTATTTTTGGCAGAGGAGCGGGCAAGCAGCCACCTTGAAATGGTCCTTAGTCTGAGTGTTACCCCTTCCAGCCCATAACACAGTCACTAGTATTTTAGAATAAGACGGGAATTGAAAATAAGATGGAAAGCTGCCATTTCATTGCACATGCTGCAGAAATCGATGTGGAAATTCAAAATTAGATAATGAAGTTGTGGGGTGTTTTTAAACCATTACCTCAGCAGATGGAAAGAGGCCAAGACTTGGGTCTTCTGTTCATAACTGTCAGCGAGGATACCAACGTTGTTACTGGAACGAAAGGACGTGTGGTTCCTGTGCTTTATGGCCAACTTTCCACATGTGTGAGCACACCTACAAGATCCCATCCTCAGGGGGCAGAAAGGACTCTACTTGGGAATCTCATTCTGCCTTAAATATCTAATTATTTCATTTGGCCAGGATGGCAAAGGCCCTGGCATATGCAAGAGAGAACCTTTATCACTTCAGCCTATTTTCTAGAGAACAGTTGGTTGGTTAAATGCCAAGAGATGGCCTTTTGGTAAACACTCATAGTGCAGGCCGAGGAGAAACATTCAAGCCTAACAGCCTCCCTGAGTCTAAATTAAATGGAAGGTAACCCCTGGCTCTCACTGCATATTGGAAGTGTCTTAGGGTGCAAATGTGGTGAATTCACCAACCAGCTTAACTAAGCACCACGTACGATGGAGAGAACCATCTCCATGCCCCAGACTCGTGGAATAGGAGAATTTGCACCTTCTGGGCAAACTCATGCAAGTTCCTGCATCACTTATTAAAACAGGTCATCCTCCATCATGTTACAGTATAGCAATAAAGACAAACATAAAAGAAAATATTCTTTTGTTAATGAATGGTATTATCTTGACGTTGTCCTCTAGAGAGGACAAGAAGATACAAATGCTATTTAAAAAGCTAGAGTTTGTGTGTTGGAATACTCTGCCATAGATGAACTCTTTTTCTAGACTACCTCCTTCAGCCACAGAGATTTATTTCCTTTGACTTGTACTCAATACTATGAATACCCTCAGAGAATAGCAAGAAAGGAAATACTATGAATGGGAAGTGTCTGCATAAGAGTATGGGAAATGCCAGACACATTTACAATATTTTCTTTTCAAAAACAGGAGAGAAAACAGGAACACAAAAGAAATAAAAGACAAGTGAGAGTGCTGCTGCCCGGAATAATGAAGATCTATTACTTGACCAAACAAATGAGACTTTCAACTGCTGCAAAGGAAAGCCAGGCCTCACCTCAGTGCTCCAGTGAGTTCCTCTAAAAACACACGTTGAGCTACACACCTCAGCTGACAAAACGCTTCCCTGCAAGGGCAGTGAGCTCGCTCTTATGAAAAGCAAAGGAAAAACGTCTAGAACTAACCCTGGCAATCTGCTCTGTACACGAACAGAAAGAAAGGGATTGCTAGTCTGTTTGGTTAAGAAATTTTTAGCAGCTTATCCAATTGTGCTGCCACTAATTGGCAAAGCCACTAATATGGAAAAAGACAAAAAAAACTGAAAATGCATTACTTACAGTCCTTACAGAAGTGTCTTGTGTGTACCAATAAAACATTTGTGCCCTGTAAATGGTGACTGTATCATTTACATTCATTAAACTCATTTATGGGAGGCAGGAAGGCAGACACCACAGCTCAGTTTCCTTTTACATTAAACATCTTACACAGTGGAGTCCGAGGTATCAAGGGCTGTCAAAAAGTACATCTCATGTTAGTACTGGAAGAATGATGTCCAAGTGGATCCAAAGGGGAAGAGCAAAAAATTACAGGTCCTTACAGATACATAAGCAGTCTGTTGCTCATGCTTTCAAGACAGGCATAATATTCTGCTACCACAGAGGTCCAGAACTTCACAGTAGACTCCAGGTAAGACGGAAACGTTGTATACTTATGTTTTGAGGATTGTCCTGTAAAGCACCTTCATTGGCTTTGTCATAATTTGGAAAAATTTCTATGATTTAGCACTCACAAAAACAAATAGGCAAAAAACCCCACCCCACTCTTGATTCCAGAGTACTGTTCTCTGTATTATTTAGGCAGCAGGACGAAGAGTATGTGGGTGAGAAGCAGAAGGAAGAAGAAGGTGAGATGCAAGAAGCCCCGCTGAAATTTAGCCTTTACCCCTCCTATTTCTCACCTCATAATTTCTTGTCTATCCTTCCCACAAAACTCCCTTCTGGAAAATCCAACACACACTTTAACTCACTGCGATCAGGTGAGCAGGGCTAGAGGCTGAAAGCTAGTCTGAGGTATGCTCTGCGCAGGCGGCTGCAGACCCCACCACCAGCTGTGTAAATCAATGCAGAGCTCTCCAGCTAATGGAGGTGTGTTTAAAAGCCATATAAAACAACGTGCAGGGCAGAAACAGATAAGGACTGAAGCAGAAGTTACAGTCTCTCAGTGAGCTTTGCTAAATAATAACTTATTGAAAAAAATTTCCATTAGCTCTTTGAAGTAAGTAAACTTCAGTCTTTAAAGGACTAAGTGCCTCATTTACCATGCAATCCAGTCCCCAATTACCAACCAAATATAAGCTGCATTGCTCCTCATAACACCTAGGTTTTTCATTCTCAAAATAAAAATGTTTCAGTCCATACTTTGTCATTACTCCCTATAAATTACAACAAATTTATGCAACACAGTAGAGCTAGAAGTAGAAATTTACAATTTGTTCTTTCATAGATCTTTTATATTATTAACCACTCAAGTGGATAATCAGTTTTGACATTTAAAAAAAAATCCTGTTATTAAAGTTGTACTCCAAAAGCACTGTCTACTATGAAATAGGACTTTCAAATGCTTTGAAAATGTAACAAGCATATATTCATATTCTTTTGCAATAGAAAATAAGATATTTCATGAGACAGTATTTTCATCCTCTTATTGTAAAACTATTTCTCAGTAAAGATGACAAACCAGAGGAAAGAGAAGTGGTAAAAGGTGCTGGCATAGTGGCACCACCTTTGTTTGTTTGATCACAGAATCACAGAATCACAGAATGTTAGGGATTGGAAGGGACCTCGAAAGATCATCTAGTCCAATCCCCCTGCCGGAGCAGGAACACCTAGATCAGATCGCACAGGAACGCATCCAGGCGGGTTTTGAATGTCTCCAGAGAAGGAGACTCCACAACCTCTCTGGGCAGC